>JASTWP010003645.1:0-20295 GCA_030770255.1 Temnothorax ravouxi
TACACAAGGTAAGTTAATAAGTATAAACACTTATTTATATATTTATGCAAGCTGCATGATGGATTCTGTTAGTCAAGGAGCTATTAAGATACGTAGAAGTAGAGAATTTCAAAATGCCTGGCTAGATGAAGATATCTTTAAAGGGATGGTTAGCTCCTCATCCTGCAGAAAATAAAGCATTTGTATTGCATGCAATAAAACTATCAGATGTTGCAGAACAAATTTAGTAAAACATTCACAAACGGTCAGACATATCGATAACATAAAATCTTGTAATTATAAGACTGCTGATAATATTAATAACCGAAAATAGTTTGTCACATAAAGATAACGTTTAAACGCACAGAAATTAAATTATCAACTTTTTTTGCCGAGCATAATATAGCCTTTCAAGTCGCGGAATCATTTCTCACCTTTGGCAAGATATTTTTAAAGATTTCAAAGTTGTGCAAGATTTTTTACTAGCTCGAAATAAGTGCGCAAATGTTGTTAAAAATGTCACTGCAAAACGGGAAATTGAGACCATAGTACAATATTTAAAAACTTGTAAATTTGCTATTCTAATAGATGAGAGTACGGGATATCTCAGATACTAAATTAATGTGCCTTCTTGTTCGATATGTATCACCTTTGAATTAAAAAATTACAACTCAATTATTAGAATTATTATCTTTAGATGCAAGAGATTGTTCCGCGAATAAAATTTTTGAAATATTTAAAAAATGCTTAGAAGAAAAACATATTCCTTTAAAAAATATTGTCGGAATGGCATCCGATAATGCGTCAGTTATGATTGGACGCAAAAATTCTTTTATGAGTCGTCTTAAAAAAACAAGTTCCAAATTTAGTAACACTGAATTGTATTTGCCATTCATCCGCGATTGTAGCCAGTAAAGCTTGCAAAAAGTTACCTTCTTCTTGCGAAGATTTGGATTAGAGGAGTTGCCACTTATATTTTGGGCAGTGCGAAGAGATGTGCAATGTTGGGTGAATCCCAAGATTTTTTTGAAATTGAACGAAAAAAAATATTAAAATTGTCAGAAACTAGATGGCTTTGTTTACAAAAGTGCATTGTTAGACTCTTAGAAAAATTGGAAAGTCTTGAAAAATTATTTTTTGTTAGCAACAGTAGAAAAATAAATTAAAATCCGCGGAAAATATATTACAATATTTAAATGATAATTCCATTAAAGCATATTTGTTGTTTCTCAAATACGCATTAAATTATTTTAATAGTTTTAACGCACTATTTCAAATCGCGTAACATTTTAATCCATAAATTATACGAAAGCAGTCAACAAGTAATTCGTCAATTAGCCGACAATTTTTTAAAGTACGATAATGTAGAAAATATTTCAATTTCAGATTTAGATAATAAAGTACAACATATAGATAACATACGTATAGGACCGGAATGTGAAAGTTTTTTAAAAACATTATCTTTGGAATGCGCGCAATAAATTAAATTGAAATGTTTGGACTTTTATGTTACGGCAGTTCGAGAAATGTTAAAGCGTCTACCTTATAACGATGAATTTTTTAAACAGTTAAGTTTTTTAGATCCTCAAATTGCTCTTTATAAAGAAGGTAGAAATAAAATTAAATATCTAACTCATATTGCTAAGCAAGTAGAACATGGTTAACATATCAGATTTAGCTTTCGAGTGGGACATATTACCATCAAGTTTTGACGAACAACAAAAAATACAGTTAGCTTCTTTACAAATAGATGAAATGTGGAATAATATATTACAATGTAAAAATTTTGACGGGAAAAAGTTGTTTCCAAATTTAAAATTATTAATTGAAGTAGTCCTTTGTTATCCTCATTCCAATGCCGAGGCTGAAAGAATATTTTCTATTGTGACAGATGTAAAAAGTAAGAAAAGAAATCGATTGTGTAATAATACTCTTTCTTCAATTTGTGTAATTCGATCAAGTCTTCAAGCTAAAAACATTAATTGTATTAACTTTGAACCTGACGCGAGGCATTTCGAACTGCATAATACGCAAAATTTATATAAAAATCAATGCACATCTGATAATGCTTAATATTTTTTGTATTATTTTGCATAATACTTTTGAATTTTTACATCTAGCCCATCTAGCCTAGATTTTCTTTCTGCATGCTGCACATTATTATTAATTTTTATTTTATTTTTCAGCGTTCAATTACTGTATTCATATTAAATGTTTATTTTGTTTTTCAGAGTTTATTTTTCATATATTATCTATATATTTTTAATAAAATATGTGATAAAAATGTGATATAAATAGTAATAAGTATGTGATAAAAGCCAAAGATGCAATATTTTATTTTGTAAATTATTCCTTATTTCTGTTATTGAACATGTTTTAAAAATTTATTGTAACATGTTGATTACAAATAATTTTAATTTTATTACTAAATGTGCTATTTCTCTGTATTAATTTATGACAATATTTATAAAATATGTTTATTTTGTACTTTAGAAATGTATTTTTTTTTTTAAATGAAAACTGGTAAGGTTTTTGGCAGTTTTCCTTACCCTTGCAACGAATGTTGGTTTTCTTTAATAATTCTGCCAAATTAAATATCAACGGATAACAAAGGACTACTTCAATTAATAATTTTAAATTTGGAAACAACTTTTTCCCGTCAAAATTTTTACATTGTAATATATTATTCCACATTTCATCTATTTGTAAAGAAGCTAACTGTATTTTTTGTTGTTCGTCAAAACTTGATGGTAATATGTCCCACTCGAAAGCTAAATCTGATATGTTAACATGTTCTACTTGCTTAGCAATATGAGTTAGATATTTAATTTTATTTCTACCTTCTTTATAAAGAGCAATTTGAGGATCTAAAAAACTTAACTGTTTAAAAAATTCATCGTTATAAGGTAGACGCTTTAACATTTCTCGAACTGCCGTAACATAAAAGTCCAAACATTTCAATTTAATTTATTGCGCGCATTCCAAAGATAATGTTTTTAAAAAACTTTCACATTCCGGTCCTATACGTATGTTATCTATATGTTGTACTTTATTATCTAAATCTGAAATTGAAATATTTTCTACATTATCGTACTTTAAAAAATTGTCGGCTAATTGACGAATTACTTGTTGACTGCTTTCGTATAATTTATGGATTAAAATGTTACGCGATTGAAATAGTGCGTTAAAACTATTAAAATAATTTAATGCGTATTTGAGAAACAACAAATATGCTTTAATGGAATTATCATTTAAATATTGTAATATATTTTCCGCGGATTTTAATTTATTTTCTACTGTTGCTAACAAAAAATAATTTTTCAAGACTTTTCAATTTTCTAAGAATCTAACAATGCACTTTTGTAAACAAAGCCATCTAGTTTCTGACAATTTTAATATTTTTTTTCGTTCAATTTCAAAAAAATCTTGGGATTCACCCAATATTGCACATCTCTTCGCACTGCCCGAAATATAAGTGGCAACTCCTCTAATCAAATCTTCGCAAGAAGAAGGTAACTTTTTGCAAGCTTTACTGGCTACAATCGCGGATGAATGGCAAATACAATTCAGTGTTACTAAATTTGGAACTTGTTTTTTACGACGACTCATAAAAGAATTTTTGCGTCCAATCATAACTGACGCATTATCGGATGCCATTCCGACAATATTTTTTAAAGGAATATGTTTTTCTTCTAAGCATTTTTTAAATATTTCAAAAATTTTATTCGCGGAACAATCTCTTGCATCTAAAGATAATAATTCTAATAATTGAGTTGTAATTTTTTAATTCAAAGGTGATACATATCGAACAAGAAGGCACATTAATTTAGTATCTGAGATATCCGTACTCTCATCTATTAAAATAGCAAATTTACAAGTTTTTAAATATTGTACTATTGTCTCAATTTCCCGTTTTGCAGTGACATTTTTAACAATATTTGCGCACTTATTTCGAGCTAGTAAAAAATCTTGCACAACTTTGAAATCTTTAAAAATATCTTTTGCCAAAGGTGAGAAATGATCCGCGACTTGAAAGGCTATATTATGCTCGGCAAAAAAAGTTGATAATTTAATTTCTGTGCGTTTAACGTTATCTTTATGTGACAAACTATTTTCGGTATCAATATTATCAGCAGTCTTATAATTACAAGATTTTATATTATTGATATGTCTGACCGTTTGTGAATGTTCTACTAAATTTGTTCTGCAACATCTGATAGTTTTATTGCATGCAATACAAAATGCTTTATTTTCTGCAGGATGAGGAGCTAACCACCCTTTAAAGATATCTTCATCTTGCCAGGCATTTTGAAATTCTCTACTCCTACGTATCTTAATAGCTCCTTGACTAACAGAATCCATCATGCAGCTTGCATAAATAAATAAATAAGTGTTATACTTATTAACTTACCTTGTGTAGGTATCATTGGTCTTTAATCTCCTTCGACGAACCCGTCATTTTCGCGCCAAGACCCGAGACTTTTGCGCCCAACGGTCGCATTATAGACAGTCGAGCGCGCGAGCTAAGTGAGAGCACGACGGGTCGCATGCCGATCATTCGATACTTGCGCGCGTTGTAATCCGACACGAGTCGCGGTAGTTCGTCGACCCACTTGTAAGTTCCGTTGAGCGTAAACATCTTCCACATGTTGTTTTTTTAACGTGCGATTGAATCGCTCGACGACCGACGCCTTCAACACCGAATACGTGGAATAGTGATTGATGCCGTGTTTTCTCACGAGACGTTGCACGTCGGTGTTGTAAAATTCCTTCCCCATGTCGGTTTGTAGGTTACTAGGACACCTCTCGCTATCTCAAATTATCTCAGCGATAGCGACGGCTGTCTCGCTGCCGCCTTTACCCTTGAGCGGCACGGCCCACGCGTACTTGCTCAACACATCGATGACGGTGAGTATGTAGTGGTGGCCTCCGTTGAAACGCGAGTACGGACGCATCTCGACGATGTCAGCCTGCCACAGGTCGTCGTACCCCCGCACTATGACATGTCTGCGGGGAAAATTTCTTTTCGCCGGTGCGTGCAATTCCACCAACCGTCGCTTTTCGATATTTTTATCCACATCGGATTTTAACGGTCTCATGTTTCGTTAGCGTTTCGTTAGCTGTTCGTCTTCGTCCTTCAGCTGTACGTAGCCGTTTCTGTTCCTGTTTCTGCGTCGTTCGTTGCTGCTTCTGAACCGCTCAGAAACGAGTTCGAGCCGTTCTTGAACCGTTCGACAGCCGTTCGACAATCGTTCTCGAACCGTTCGTTGTCGTTCGTCGTCGTCAGTTAACCGTTGTTTGTCACTCATCGTCGTTGTCGTCGTCGTCGACGTTCTTTAGCCGTTTGTAGCCTTTCCTGTCGCCGCGTAGTTCGCAGCTATTTCTAAACCGCTCGTAATCGTTTCTGAGCTGTTTTTGAATCGTTCCACAACCATCCGACAACCGTTCTCGAACCGTAAGACAGCCGTCCGACAGTCGTACTCGAATCGTTCGTTGCTGCTCGTCGCCGTCGTCAATTAACCGTTGCCTCTCTTCACTTGTCGCCGTTCGATAGTCGTTTCTGCTGAACTGTTTCTTCATCGTTCATTAGCCGTTTCCAATCTAACGATATTCGTACGCCGAAGCACGTTTACCGCAGTCTGTAACGCTCGCACGTCCTTCTCGAACGCGGTAAGCTTCTCGTCTGACTCTTTTCGTTGATCTCGCAGACTTTTAACGCACTGATCCACGTATAGTTTGTTAACCGCGTCACCGTCAGTCTCAGGTTGCGCTACACGACGAATCTTGCGCGTCCTTGCGTCAAAGTCCGTGGCGGTGCGACACAGAGCGTTGTCGCGCACGAAATTTCTCACCAATCCGCTCCACCGATGGTACGAAATGGCATTCGTCGCGTCTTCGCTCTGCTCGAACAATCCAAATTTATTGATCGGCATTTCGACGCTGATTGAACGGATCGCTGTCGCGCTGTTTAATTTATAATAAGCCCAGCCTCGCGAAGTTCCTCGATGATCGACATGATCTCATTGTCGTGGGCATTGTTGCCAGCTTGACGCGAAGCGTCGAGCAATCGCAGACGATCCACCAGCTCGTTGGGGTCGTCCCAGTGCACGTAGTCGATCTTATTGTCGGTTAGCGTCATCGCGCGAGACGCGAATAATCCCTTTCCGGATTTTTTCTCCTTAAGTTCGGTCGATATCAACGGTGAGATTATCGATTGATACTTGAATCCCCTGTTGCCCATTATTCGCCCTTGAGGATCGTGCTTGTATTTATGAGCACTTGTCCACACTAGTATGTCCTTGTACTTTTGCATATCCGCCTCCGTGTAGAGCTTATCATCGGGTGCTTTCTTGAAGATCAACTCGTAAATACCGGGTGTGCCGACGTATCGTATGCCACCGATAATTATATTATCCGCTTTGTCCACGTCAAAAAGTTTATTACCGAGCATCATTTCATTCTTGCAAAAATAAACACCGTACACGGTATCTATCGCCGAATCGGCGCCCAAAACGCTCGCGATGTACAATCGGCTCAGTGGACCCAACTCATCTTCTAACGTTTCTACAAAAAATTCTCGACCCTCCGACGTTTGCAACTGCTTTTGAACGGCCGTCTCGATCGAGTCGTTTGTGGTTTCGAATACATCCGCGTTTTCGAGGAATTCGGGACTTGTACGTTGCACGGTTCGCGTCGGCGTAGAGGTTATCGGTGTAGAGGTTATCGGTAGTACTTTCGAGCGTTTCGATTGATTAGATTTACGCGGTGTCGACGATAACAGATCTGACCAGGAATCTAATCGTTCCCTCTTTTTCTTCGGTGTAGTATCCGGAGTAGCAAACTCCTCCCCCTCCCCGCGCTGTCGAATTGATTGCGTTTTGATTTTTGCGTCAGCGACGCTCTCCGCCGGCTCCTCTTTCTTCACCGCGATCGAGCTCGAGTTGTCGACGATCTTTTTCAGCGGCCCGATGAGAGGCTTAAAGTGCGTGTCCAACTCAATGTCCTTCTCGATCTTACCGGTCTTCAAAGCGTGAAGTTTCTTGCGAATCGAATCACTCGTTTTCGCGATATCTTTCACGATCTTCTCGCGTTTGCGAATATTCTCGCTCCCGTCGATCGCAGCCATCGCGGAAACAAAGCAGAGTGTCTTCTCTCTCTCTGTAACGCTAACGTTTCACCCTCGACGACGTATCGGCGACGACTGACCGCTTTTGCGGTATCGCGAACACGTTAAATCCTTTTCTGTATCGGCCGTTCGAAAGCGCGCTGTCCTTGTCTATCACTACGAATCCGTACTTTCATTGCCAACAATCGTGGCACAAGGAGCAAAATTCGTCGTACGACATGTCGGTATTCACGTGATCGTTGTACACGTGTTTCAAATTAGTGCCATCCTGCCTGAACAGGATCAGCAGATTCACGTTGTCGCGTATCAGATGTTTAGGTATTCTCGCGTACGTCTGACAGAGATAAAAGCAGTCGACGCTCGAGTGCCTGCCCATCGAGAAATATTCTCTCACGGTGTCTTGCTTATCGCACGCCACGTCGTCGAAGACGAAGATCGAGTTTGGACACGCGTCGCTCGGTGGAATGACGTCACTGTTATTGGAGAAGGTGTAGTAGCCGATTTCGTCGATCGATGTCAGTAAATTCTCCAGATATCGGTATTTCGGTTGATGCAGCGATTTTGAGTACACGTACACGTTCTCGAAACGTACACCGTGCGGACTTTCCAGCAAACTTATCAGAACGTTGGTTTTACCGCAATTCGAGGGAACGCAAATGATCGCGCGTATAGTAGTCGGTAGCATCGTACCGTGTCTGCGCCTCTCCGCGTTGCCCTCCATCGACCGTGATCTGTCGTCGCAATTCGTCACGCAAATCGCCAACGGTTGTCGCACGAATCTTATTTCTTTTTTTTCTCTTCGCACTTTGTACGACTGAATCGAACTTTCTCGTTCGAACGTCTATTTATAGATGCGCGGCACCGCGAATCGCTCAGTCGCAAAGATGTTCGTCCTGCTGTCGAAACCTTCGAACATTCGCGATTTTAGCGCCGAATGTCAATGAAAGTAAAAACTGGTAAAGGTCTGTTTAATCGCGCGATAGGTGCACTTCCGATCGAATTGCACATTCCCGGCTATCAGTTTTGCGGTCCGGGTACTCGTCTGCGAGAACGATTGGCTAGAGGTGATCCGAGTGTAAATCCATTGGACGCGGCGTGTCGCGAGCACAACATAGCCTATTCGCGTGACAAAGGCCTCACAGAGAGACACGCGGCGGACAAGATACTCGCCGAGAGAGCTCTAGGACGCGTCATCGCGAGAGATTCCTCTCTCGGAGAGAGGGCTGCCGCTACAGCCGTCTGGGCCATAGTGTAAGGATTACATGGTGTGCTCAATTGGTGTCTTTCTTTCTCTAAATTCGTTTCTCTCTCCTGCCGTTTACGTCGAATTGTGTAAGCAGTGGTACCACCACTAAAAGTAACTAGGTTTGGACGGATTATGTTGCAAAACTGCTTCCTGAAAATGTATTGCAACGATGAATGACATTTGCAGATACGTTATACTGTATTTATTAGAAATTATTGAAAAGTATTATTGTTTAGGGCTTCAATGATTTCTCAACAAATGGAAAAGTATTGAAGAATATTTTAAAAAATAATACTTGTAAAGTCTCATGTACAAAGAATGTAATAGTATTAAAATTGCAATACTTCCTTTTTTTGAGTGTTTTAATGCTTCTGACTATTTTTTCCTTTGCTGGTTTTGAATGAATTAACGCAAAAAAGACAAAATTATTGTCATCGATTAATGGCACGAATAAAGCCTAACCTTCTGCCTGATGATAATGTATATATTAAGTATAAAAGCACTATAATATCTTACTGGCTCAAAGGAGGTGGCGATAACATTCGAATGCAGGGGTCATACGTTCAAATCAATTGCTTTTTTTTTTAATTATTTGTTGCCCGTAAAAGTAACATAACAATTATTAATTTTATATGAAATTGGCATTTAAAAATATGCATTGGCGAAGTATAATATAACTAATTATAGAGAGGTATACATAATCACCGAAAAATTTAAATATTGAAATTTAATATAATTTATTAATTATTCCAATTTCATGTATTCTTTTTATTCATTATTCTTGATTACATTTCTTATTTCTGTCACTTCAAGATGACACATTTTTTTTTAGAGCGATTGAAGAGAAAGACAGAGAAATTGTAAATGTCGTGAATAACGTCTTGGACGAGTATAGTAGTGTTCAACAACAAGGATCTGTATGTACAAATAGAAATAAATTTTCTTTACTAAACACATGCACATGTAAAAGAGATTATGCTATTTACAAACATCTTTATTCCTGTATTACAATAATATAAAATAATGGCTTAAATCTTAGCACAACACTGTTCTTTTTGCTGTACTGAATATGCTATATTTTACAGAAGGCGTATAAAGATGTAAGAGGACTTGCGGTAAAAATTGATGCAAGTTTTAATAACTTCAACGATTAAACTGACGAATATACAAAAGCTACTAAACGTATTCAAAGCTATATTACTTAAAGATGTTCATTACGCCATATTATCGCTATATTTTCGCTTTGTTAAAAAATTATAATAAATTGTAATAAATTGAATTAATCGCAGCGCGCAACAAAGTTATGTACGTGAGCACTGTGAGCGATTTAATTATTGTAACCTTACTTGTATATATTTCCTAGAAAAATATTTCTATATTATGTTTAACAACAATATTAAATATTAGCATTTCATGACTGCCAAACGTTTCCAGTTGAGCGCAATTGCACGAGTTACGAATCATTTATAGACTCTTTTTCTCAGTTAACTAGTTTCTACTGCATTGAAATCTTGCATAGAAAAAAATGTGTTAGCATATCGCGCAAGAATCATCGATATCTAAACAATTAATCCAATATATACAGTATATATGCGTACATTTGGATTAATCCGAAAGCTTAGTCTCCATCTTTTGAAACATAGAATAATTTTATGCCACGACAATGAAGTGCGGAATACAAGTTACTGAAAAATAATGTTCAAAAAACAAATCTTTAAATGAATTAGCAATTTTTGAATAATTTAAAATGATAACGGGACGTTAAATAAAATGCGCCATTTAACAATAACTTCTAGGGTAACAAGTTTAATTTACGATGACCTAAATTTAAACGTGAAAAGAAATTAAATTGTTTCAATGAGCTCTCGAATCGTCCCCAAATAGATATGAGTCACGTAGAAACAAATTTCCTAATTCGTCTGAGTTAACCGATACAATGTTCTAGTTTAAACACTACTTTGTGACATTACTTTGTAAAATGTTGAGTTATCTACGATCAATATAGCAATCTTTATAAATTTATTTCTTTCTACATATAATAAATATTCTACACAATCGGAAAACTATTTTACAACATGAGTAAAGAAAGGTCAAAAAGCGAAATAATCAATTTTGACGCGATTAAAGGAGATCATCAATGGTATTAAATTCTAATCCATACTGACTAAGAATCGCGAATTATGCGTGAAAATTGTAGAGTTTCTTGACAGCTCTTATGTACAGGGTGTATCATGACGATACAGAGCGGTACGGCGGGTTGCCCATTCGAGCAGGCGCGCATGGTCGTTCACAATTGCGTTGACTTCGGTACATCACCTATAATCACTCGCATATCTTCTTTTACAATAAAATGGACTTTGTAGCGCCCGAAGTTGCAATAAAATTGTGACGGATTTCCGCAGCAGTAACGTTAAAACAGAAGTCGAGATGACAATACAGGTTATGACACGGTAAAATACGGTAAAATAAAATCTAATACGGTAAAATACGGAAAACGTTGAAATAATATCAAACACGGTAAAATACGGCGAAATAAAATCAAATACGGTAAAATACGGCGAAATAAAATCAAATACAGTAAAAAACGTTGAAATAAAATCAAACACGGTAAAAAACTTTAAAATAAAATCAATCGCGGTAAAATACGGTGAAATAAAATCAAACACGGTAAAATACGGTGAAATAAAATCAAGCACGGTAAAAAACGTTAAAATAAAATCAAATACGGTAAATTATGGCAGAATAAAATCAAATACGGTAAAAAAACGTTGAAATAAAATCAATCGCGGTAAAATACGGTAAAATAAAATCAAACACGGTAAAATACGGCGAAACAAAATCAAATACGGTAAGAAAACGTTGAAATAATATCAAACACGATAAAATACGGCAAAATAAAATCAAATACGGTAAAAAAACGTTGAAATAAAATCAATCGCGGTAAAATACAGGTAAAATAAAATCAAACACGGTAAAATACGGTAAAATAAAATCAAACACGGTAAAATACGGCGAAACAAAATCAAATACGGTAAGAAAACGTTGAAATAAAATCAATCGCGGTAAAATACGGTAAAATAAAATCAAACACGGTAAAATACGGTAAAATAAAATCAAACACGGTAAAATACGGCGAAACAAAATCAAATACGGTAAGAAAACGTTGAAATAATATCAAACACGATAAAATACGGCGAAATAAAATCAAATACGGTAAAATACGGCAAAATAAAATCAAGCACGGTAAAAAACGTTGAAATAAAATCTAATACGGTAAAATACGGCGAAATAAGCGAAAAACCATAGTCCATTATAATCATTATATGTTATAATTTTATTACTTAAATTATTTTTTGCACACAATGTTTATGCACAGGGCAAAAGTCAGCAATTAGCATATGTGTGCAAATTTAAATTATAAGTCGGCTAATAAATTTTATTCAATGTAAGTTTAAATAATGGCAGAAATCACCATTAACAAATCTTACAATATTCATTTTGTTTAATTAATTAATAATTTATTATTAAATTGATAATCAATTTAATATATCAATGCTAATGAGCATTATATAATTCTTTACATAAATGATGCTGCTGCATCTTGAAAATCTTAATCTTAATCTCATAAACAAGAGGTTTATTAGTATATAAAATATACAATTTTAAATATGATGCTAATAAATAGTTTATATAAGGCAAATTATCATAATATTTAATAAATACTTTTTCAGTAATAAATTCCTTGTAGATTTAAATGAGATTTAGTAGCATTATTTACATAAAGATGCTTATTAGCATCAGTATATTGAATTAATTATTAATGTTAATGATGAAATATTAATAATCTGAAATAAATGTTGTTAGACATAAGATCCGCTGATAATCGTTTTTATCGTTATAAATAACGATGGTAACGGTTATCAACGAATCTCGTGCCTAATAACATTTATTTCAGATTATTAATATATATAATAATATAATATATTGTCACGTTTTTTTCACTCCCGGAGCGGTCCGGGCCGTGTGACGGATCAAAAGGGGTAGGAGAGAAGGATGATAGGCCTCTCCGGCAGTTCTCTCGCACTCCCGAAACTCCACTAACCGAACTTTAATGTTGGGCACCAGACGCGTGAATTTGCGTCCGCGAAATCGCGAGAAACTAAAAAGAGAGACGCAAAGCGAAATAAGTCGGTGTGCGAGGAATCGGCTAGCTCGACCTAATAGCAGGTCGCGCCCTCAGAAAAGATTTCTAATAACAAGACAAAAAATATTCTTGACATGTTTAATCTCATCACAACCTGAAGTAGTATAAAAATAAAACATTATTGAGATTAAATTAATAATTCCTATTCTCTTCTCTCGAATAAAATAAGATTGACTTAATATCTTAAGACAAGGATAACATATATAAATTTAAGCTTATATATTCTTTGCGTTTAGACTAATCTTCACGCGACGTTATAACTTATAACGTCGCGTGAAGATTAGTCTAAACGCAAGAATATATAAGCTTTAAATTTATATATGTTATTCTTGTCTCAAGATATTAAGTTAATCTTATTTTATTCAAGAGAAGAGAATAGGAATTATTGATTTAATCTCAATATTGTTTGATAACGCGCGATGTTAGAGCCATAATATTAGGCGCGATCCGCGCGACGGCCGCGCGCCGCGAAACGCCTGAGATGCATTTAAATATCCATTATCCAGATGTTATTCCTGAAATAGGTCCTCTTGAGCCATTATCATGTATTAGAATGGAAGCTAAACATAGAGAAGGAAAACAAATAGCCTATTCGTCTGCTAACAGAATCAATTAATCTTATTCTATTATAGCTATAAAAGGCACCAACTTAAATTTTGCTGTCGGTTACTAGCTGGGAGAAATTTATCCTTGAAAATATCATTTTCATCCGTTCAAACTGTCCATATAGGACTGAGGTAAAATAATTTTCTAGTTTTCGTTATATATTACCTGAAGATATATGTTTTGCAAAATGGAATATTGTTAAATGGATTAAAATTAATGACTATCATTATGAGAATGGCATGTTGGTTGTTATAGATTGGGAAAGAAGTAAAAATCCTCAATTTGGTTATATTTATACAATATCTGTATCCAGAGATAATATTGTATATTTTTTACTTAAGAAACTTACCTCAGTAAATTTTAATACTCATTTCCATGCTTATAAAATTGATTTCACTGATCAATGGCATTACTTAAAATTTCAAGATTTGGCTATCCATACAGCAACCAATATCAGAATTATTGCTAATGATCAACGATTGGTTCCGTTCCGTTTTATTCTCCATTGATTTCTCTATGAAAGATAAATCAATGGAGAATAAAACGGCTTTCTATCAAACACGTTTTGTATGATCATAAATGTAAAATCATAAATCATAAAAATAATCAAAAATCATACGTTTTGTATAAAAACGTAATAATAAAACGTTACAAAATAATAGTTGTTTTTGTTCATAAATACCTTTATTTTATTTTATCACAAAAAGGATCTTGAAAAAATAATATAATGGATTCCTAACAATTTTCGAATTCTCTTTTTGCAAGAATAGAATAAGATTTTTTTTTCAGATTCGTCTATTATTGAATCAAGAATATTATAAGATTGTCACAAAGTTCTATCTGCATCTTTCTGAGAAAGTTAGAGGGATAGTATCAAGAATATTTTATTCTAAACTTAAGAAATTTTCTATTTAAGATTAAAATATTGTTGTTTCAATACTAAATATGATTGGTCTTATTTCGATCTTATTTTATGATAAATTAAGAGTAATAGCATTGTATCTAGAAATCTTTTTTGAGGGTGGCGGGGTTGATTAAGGGCAGCGCGATGTTCGGCAGGGGTGACACGCAAATCATTAACTCAGTCAGTTAACAAATGAAAAGAAACATTTATTGTAGAATAACTTTCGGAAAACAATGCGGCCATTTCGGCTTCCATTAATCAGAAAAAGCAAATAGATAGCTGATAACACGAGCGTCAAGTTTTGAACAATAAGAATGGCAGTAACGCGGACGCCAGAAATAAGCGGAGAATTACGTTAATTTAGTAAACGCGCGGAAAGCGCCGTTGATGAGCAAGATAATACTGGTAGAAAACTAAACTCACAAATACTTCGAAATCATAGCAGTCACGCAGATAATAATAATAAAGTATTAAACTAACAAATAATATAGAATATCTACAGAAGTTACGACCGAATGTGACATAACTGGAGTAAACGCGAAATAATCATGCTCGGAGCGCGTGAACTCAAGGTCCCAAGCGGCGCAAGGATTCTGTCGCCAAATTGCCTTAATCTAACGCAGATAGGAAACGTAACACAAGTGACATCCCAACGTAATAATGGTCGAACGCAACGTGTAATATCGCCAAGGGTATCCTGAATAAGGCGAAGAATAAGGCGCTGAGACGCTTGGCATAACACGAAATACTAAAACTAACGCGGGGAAAGGTACGGAATTACCGCGAGTAATAACGGGACGCAATATTAGGTCAACGCAAGTAATATCCTAATGCAAATAATATCCTAACGCAAATAATATCCTAACGAGAATAATCAGTCGGTGTGAATAACGCGAATGACACCCCGAGTCGAGAAATCAATCGGCACGATTAATATTCTAACGCGAATAATATGTCGGCACGAACGACATTCCGACGCAAATATGATTTTAACGCAAAGGCTTGCACGCAGGTAGCATCGGATCGCAATCACACCAACGCAAATAATATCTCGGCGCAACCAATATCGCGTGGAGAATCTAGGTGTCCTAACGCGAATCACACCTAACGCAATTAAAGCAACGTATTTACAATATTTATTTTACAGGACATGTTCTACATGTCCACCATTGTTCTCCAAACACAATGCGACTCTCCGCATAAAATTTTGTCGCACTCTACTTAGTGTGACGGGTGTAATATCGCGACTTGCTACCCGTATTCTTTCTATTAATTCGTTGCGATTCATGGGTAGTGTCTTATATACCTGATCGCGTATAAAACCCCATGCAAAAAAGTCCAGAGGCGTGAGATCAGGTGATCGCGGAGGCCACTCGTGCAGATCACTGTGAATGCCTATCCACTTGTTCGGAAATCGACGATTCAAAATCGTACGGGCAAGAACGGAAGTATGGGCTGGATGGCCGTCTTGTTGGAAGATGATGTTTGGGCGGATGTGTAATGGAACATCTTCCAACAAACCGGGCAGTGTTTCCTCCAGAAACTCGGAATATACTTCTGCCGTAACATTGACATTTTCAGGGAAAAAGTACGGTCCGATAATCGTATCGTCCACAATCCCCATCCAAACGTTGACGTGAAACCTTCCCTGGACGTGCGTTTCTTTTATACAGTGGGGGTTCTCTACCGCGTAATGGTGTTCATTATGGCGATTAATCATGCCATCACTGCGGAAAGTGCTCTCGTCTGTCCATAATATACTCCGCAGAAAGTTGTCATCCTCAATATCATTAATATCGTCAATCTATATGATATAAAGGTACAATAATGTATCTGTGTATTTTTTTCATGTTTTTTATGCCTTTTTTGCAATTTGTTAAAAATTATTATTAATTTTCTGTTTATTACTTAGGTTGACATTTTATCGCGCAAACTTTAGAAGAAACGGTGATATGATTAGCCACGATATAAAAAACGCGTTAACGAGAAATATTCGATAAACAAAAGTTATTTGCCACGATTTCGTATAAAAGTTTAAAATATAGCTAATACATTATTAAACTATATAATTTTTTACCTGTTCTAAGACCCAATCACAAAATCTTTCTCGACGGAGCAAATCTTGGGGGAGCAACATTTGAGTTGTGTGTCTCTTGTAAGGATGCATTCTTAAATCTTTTTTTATAATCCTATGCGCCTTGTTATGGTCCATACCGAGATCATATCCGATACCTCTCGTGCTGGTGTGCGGATTTTCTGTTACTGCTTCTCTCACTTGATTGATAATTTCTTCCGGGCGATGGTGATGATTTAGCGCGCGTGTTGACGCGTGTAACGTGCCATGCTGGACAACGCGAGTTAATAAAGTATGAAAATACCCGTGTGCCGGGTGCCGCTTTTCAGGAAAGCGCTCAGCGTATAAAATTGCGGCCTGCCTTCCATTTTTACGACATTCGCCGTAAATCAACAACATATTAGCCAACTCTTCGTTAGTATAACGAGGATGCTCCATCGTTCACCATTTGACGTTTTTAAAACAGACGAGTGAATTTTCCGTAGACGGACAAAAAACTATCTAGTCCGACGTTCTTTTCCTTGCGTGCAACGCGAGGATTGAAAACGCGGTGAACGATGGAACGTTCTCGTTATACTAACGAAGAGTTGGCCAATATGTTATTAATTTACGGCAAATGTCATAAAAATGGAAGGCAGGCTGCAATTTTGTACGCTAAGCGCTTTCCTGAAAAGCGGCACCCGGCACACGGGTATTTCCATACCTTATTAACTCACCTTGTCCAGCATGGCACGTTACACGCGTCAACACGCGCACAAAATCATCATCATCGCCCGGAAGAAATTATCAATCAAGTGAGAGAAGCAGTTACAGAAAATCCGCACACCAGCACAAGAAGTATCGGATATGATCTCGGTATGGACCACAACAAGGCGCATAGAATTATTAAGAAAGATTTAAGAATGCATCCTTACAAGAGACACACAACTCAAATGTTGCTCTCCCAAGATTTGCTCCGTCGAGAAAGATTTTGTGATTGGGTCTCAGAACAGGTAAATTATATATTGCTTCCTCATAGAGGAAGTTTTGTTTTCGTAAATTCGTATATGAACTTTTGATTGTGTATAAAGTTGGTTCTAATCAACCAAATTTAAAAGAATTATATATAAAATAGGGGTAAAAGAAACCAAAGAAAAGATTTTTTTTTTCTACCCCTATTCCATATATAATTCTTTAAGATTTGGTTGATTAGTTTTTTAGTTATATAAAAAACACAGTGTAGTGTTAATCCCCTTTAAAGAAGGTATGAAATCAACGTTTGAACTTTGCTAAGCTGACCGAGTGTCGAGCGTTTATTTGATAAATGACTGTATAAGTTACTGATTTCATTTAACAGTAGTACCTCATGGGTGACGAAGAAATCTATTATCGTGATTTTACAAACGTCGGTTAACTTTAAACCTTAGTTTACTCACTATTCATCTCTTTCTAAGGGGGACAGTTAGAACATCTCAAGTCTCAATAATTGAGACTTCAAAAAATAATGTTTTAAAATAATAAAAAAGTGTGCAAGTAGAAACTTGCACATTGTTTCCTTCATAGTTTTTAAGTGTGCAAGTAGAAGCTTGCATATTACTTCCTCATAGTTTTTATTCTATATTATTTGTTAGTTTAATACTCTACTATTATTATCTGCGTGACTGCTATGATTTCGAAGTATTTGTGAGTTTAGTTTTCTACCAGTATTATCTTGCTCATCAACGGCGCCTTCCGCGCGTTTACTAAATTAACGTAATTCTCCGCTTATTTCTGGCAGTCCGCGTTACTGCCATTCTTATTGTTCAAAACTTGACGCCCGTGTTATCAGCTATCTATTTGCTTTTTTCTGATTAATGGAAGCCGAAATGGCCGCATTGTTTTCCGAAAGTTATTCTACAATAAATGTTCCTTTTCATTTGTTAGCTGACTGAGTTAATGATTTGCGTGTCATCCCGCTGAACATCGCGCTGCCCTTAATCAACCCCGCGCGCCCTGCTATTAGGGCGAGCTAGCCGATTCCTCGCACACCGACTTATTTCGCCTTGCGTCTCTCTCTTTAGTTTCTCGCGATTTCGCGGACGCGAATTCACGCGTCTGGCGCCCAACAATAAAATTCGGTTAGTGGAGTGTCGGGGGTGCGAGAGAACTACCGGAGAGGCTTATCATCCTTCTCTCCTTCCCCTTTTGATCCGTCACACGGCCCGGACCGCTCCGGGAGTGAAAAAGACGTGACAATATATATATATATTAATAATCTGAAATAAATGTTATTAGGCACGAGTTGATAACCGTTACCATCGTTATTTATAACGATAAAAACGATTATCAGCGGATCTTATGTCTAACAACATTTATTTGAGATTATTAATATTTCATCATTAACATTAATAATTAATTCAATATACTGATGCTAATAAGCATCTTTATGTAAATAATGCTACTCATTTAAATCTCATTTAAATCTACAAGGAATTTATTACTGAAAAGTATTTATTAAATATTATGATAATTTGCCTTATATAAACTATTTATTAGCATCATATTTAAAATTGTATATTTTATATACTAATAAACCTCTTGTTTATGAGATTAAGATTAAGATTTTCAAGATGCAGCAGCATCATTTATGTAAAGAATTATATAATGCTCATTAGCATTGATATATTAAATTGATTATCAATTTAATGATAAATTATTAATTAATTAAACAAAATGAATATTGTAAGATTTGTTAATGGTGATTTCTGCCATTATTTAAACTTACATTGAATAAAATTTATTAGCCGACTTATAATTTAAATTTGCACACATATGCTAATTGCTGACTTTTGCCCTGTGCATAAACATTGTGTGCAAAAAATAATTTAAGTAATAAAATTATAACATATAATGATTATAATGGACTATGGTACGAGCTTTTTCGCTTATTTCGCCGTATTTTACCGTATTAGATTTTATTTCAACGTTTTTTACCGTGCTTGATTTTATTTCGCCGTATTTTACCGTATTTGATTTTATTTCGCCGTATTTTATCGTGTTTGATATTATTTCAACGTTTTCTTACCGTATTTGATTTTGTTTCGCCGTATTTTACCGTGTTTGATTTTATTTTACCGTATTTTACCGTGTTTGATTTTATTTCACCGTATTTTACCGCGATTGATTTTATTTCAACGTTTTTTTACCGTATTTGATTTTATTTTGCCATAATTTACCGTATTTGATTTTATTTTAACGTTTTTTACCGTGCTTGATTTTATTTCACCGTATTTTACCGTGTTTGATTTTATTTCACCGTATTTTACCGCGATTGATTTTATTTTAAAGTTTTTTACCGTGTTTGATTTTATTTCAACGTTTTTTACTGTATTTGATTTTATTTCGCCGTATTTTACTGTATTAGATTTTATTTAACCGTATTTTACCGTGTTTGATTTTATTTTGCACATATTTACCGTATTTGATTTTATTTCAACGTTTTTTACCGTGTTTGATTTTATTTTAACCGTATTTTACCGTGTTTGATTTTATTTTACCGTATTTTACCGTGTTTGATTTTATTTCACCGTATTTTACCGCGATTGATTTTATTTCAACGTTTTTTTACCGTATTTGATTTTATTTTGCCATAATTTACCGTATTTGATTTTATTTTAACGTTTTTTACCGTGCTTGATTTTATTTCACCATATTTTACCGTGTTTGATTTTATTTCACCGTATTTTACCGCGATTGATTTTATTTTAAAGTTTTTTACCGTGTTTGATTTTATTTCAACGTTTTTTACTGTATTTGATTTTATTTCGCCGTATTTTACCGTATTTGATTTTATTTCGCCGTATTTTACCGTGTTTGATATTATTTCAACGTTTTCCGTATTTTACCGTATTAGATTTTATTTTACCGTATTTTACCGTGTCATAACCTGTATTGTCATCTCGACTTCTGTTTTAACGTTACTGCTGCGGAAATCCGTCACAATTTTATTGCAACTTCGGGCGCTACAAAGTCCATTTTATTGTAAAAAAGATATGCGAGTGATTATAGGTGATGCACCGAAGTCAACGCAATTGTGAACGACCATGCGCGCCTGCTCGAATGGGCAACCCGCCGTACCGCTCTGTATCGTCATGATACACCCTGTACATATGGATTCAAGTGTTTCTGGCTTCATCTG
>JASTWP010003646.1:0-20287 GCA_030770255.1 Temnothorax ravouxi
AAAATACATAGATTAACCGCGAGCGTTAGTAACGCGCACTGCCGCGACGCGGTTTCATAAATATATTTACGAACACAAATAAATTTCGTAATGAGCCGGTACTGGTTTTTTTTTTACATTCACCCGACATTAAGAAATATTATATCATATATCCAATTCAAAATTTTATTATTTTTTTTAAATTGAATTTGTTTCTTAAGATGATTTTTGAAAAATTATATATTTGCACTGGTTATGACATATGTAGACTATATATAACACTTACATTAAATTAAGAAGTAGTCTACCACGTAAGGCAGTTGATTCACGATCCAGAGGTCCCGAGTTCGAATCCCACCAAGGTAAGTGTTTTTTTCAAATACAAATAAAATATTTATAATTATATATAGACTTGGGTATCTTAAGAAACAAATTTAATTAAAGATATTAATAAAATTTCGAAATAAATAATTTTTTTTTGTCGGGTAAATATTCGTATTTCTCTAGATTTTAAAATATCTTCTTGAGAGCGTATTTGAGAGAGGAAAATCTTCTAAAATTAAGCGGGAGCCACTAAAAAACAGAATTCCAAAGTTCCATTAAACATCTATGGTTAATCTATACAACGTCTAAAAGAGATCTATCAATACGTCTAGTGGAGGTCGAATGGAGGTGTGCAATGCGGAACTATGGATGACTAGTAGACGTCCATGGGAAGTTTCATGGATGTCTAATGGAGGTTTTCAATCTCCATGATGGACGTCTAGTGGACGTCCATTAGAGCTTTTTGTTCTGTGTGGGGAGCAATTAAATTAAATTTGAATCACCAAATTGTTCATGTCATTGGTGGTCCAGAACGGGATTAATTTTCACAATTTTTCCGCCATCTAAAAATGCCTTGTGCCCGGGATAGAATTTGATCTCTGTAAGTCCGTTTCAAATTTCTTAAATGTTTTTATCACATTGTCCTGGAGTTTGGCACAGAATATGATTGCATAACAATGCTCAATTTTCTTGTGTTCCATTTTTGTGACACGTTACCCAAACATAGTTATACAAATGATTGTAGAATCACATGTATTGATGATATCAAATTAAAATTTTAAAGAAAGGTAGAGTATGAATGTAGTCCAATCTACTGCAGTCTCGTTTTTACAGTGTTACCAGTTGTTGAGAAAAAAATGCAGTCTTATTACTTTTTAAACAAACCATGTATACACATATTAGCATAGTTTTAATATTAATAGTTTTGACTAAAAATTTACCTATACTTGTGATTAAAATGAATAAGAGTAGGTCTCTTTTTCTTATTGGTAGCAGATAGGCCTTTTACAAGTGATAATTTTTTCCAAAGATAAGTTCTAAGATTTGTTATAAGCTACGTATTACTCATAGTAACCATAATTTTCAGCTATAATTGTCCATTTAATCATTAACAATTATGTACAGCTCTTGCTTAGCACAAAATTTTTTTAGTATGAAAATTTCATTTCAGTTTTTAAGTATTTTATATGAATTAATTTTATACAAATTGAATTTTAAATAAATAAATAATTCCACTAACTATCTTTGTTTTTATTTCTGTTTAGGCCCGGTCTACAATCAGTCGTATGTTGGAGTCGAATGTCGGAACGTAGCCGATAGTCCAATGAGGAAAATTCGTTTCGAAAAGAAATTCTCTCATTGGACCATCGGCTACGTTGCGACATCCGACTCCGACACACGACTGATTGTAGACCGGGCCTTAAAGCATCAACGTATAGATATACGTGTAAACCCTTAGATCTCCTATAGGGTAAGCAAGCTAGTGGAGTTTTGGTTGTCCACAGTGAACTCGGTACTATAATGGAATGCTCACTGCAATGTTTAGAAGCTTTCTCTATCTAAACAGAGAAAGAAACGGACACTGACCAACCTATCTCTTTTTTGCTTTGTCCTCAGCTTCTAAACATTGCAGTGAGCATTCCATTATAGTACAGAGTTCACTGATTGTCTGATTGCCTACTCGATCAATGAGCGTAGGTGCTTTTTGATATGCGCTGCCATAATGTGCATTAAATGCGTATTTAATGCGCGACAAATATGCGCTGCCATAATGTGCATTAAATGCGCATATAATGCGGGACAAATATGCGCTTTAAATGTGCATTTACAACCCGCATTTAATGCAAAGTTTAATGTACATTTAAAGCGCATTATACGCGCATTGGCGCTCCTTGGGCGGACATGTATCTATATCCGGACACCTTTATTATTTATAATTATAACGCGAATTAAAATCAAAGATAAAAGTATTTTTTTCTTGTAGTTTGATGGTATACGTACACAGTCTAAAACTTTTATGTGCAGCAAATGTTGTCATAAGTCGACCGCAGAATCGAAAATAAGGAAATAGATCAATCCATCTCTTTATGCATATGCTTATGCACCTAATTTTGTGATATAATAATAATTTTGTTAAAGTATATATGTATCTTTGTAATTGGCGCAGTATTAAAAAATTTCATTTTTTTTTTTTTTAAGATACCACTTGTTACTTAGGTTTTTTCTAGGTAAATATTACTTAGATTGAATAAAGTAACAATTTTGTAATATAATACTTTGTTAAGATACATATCACTTGAGTTTGGTAACGTAATTTTGATAAATATTACTTGCTACTTAGGTTTTTTCGAAGTAAATATTATTTGGATTAAATAAAGTAACAATTTTGTAATATAATAATTCTGTCAAGAAAAATTAAAGCTACTATCACCTAGGTTAAAATAGATTTTATTTATTTTTAAATTTAAAATTATTTAAAATTACTGATACTACCAGTTGGTTTTTTTTTCCGAGGTATTAGTTAACATTACATATACATTGGTATATTTAATATTATTATTAGCATTGCATATTACACAATGGGCCGGTTGCTCCAACTTATTGGTAAGCTAACAAATAGTTAAATCATATATCTAGCTTTGTCTAATTAAAAAAAAAAACAAAGACATATAGATAATTTAACTATTGGTTAATTTACCAACAGGTTGAAAAAATCGGCCCTATATATTTAATACATAGATTAATAAGATTACTTTATTTATTAAACTGTTCTTAATTTTTGTATATTAAATAAAATACATGCTTTGTTCGATTATTTGATGATATTACTAATAATTCTAGCAAATCTCCAGGCATTGATTTTTAAATATTCTTTTTTCATGTATTGTTTAAAGGGCCTCAACGTGAATTTAGGAGATGCTCTTTTATTCCTCAGAGAATATATATGATAGTGCAGCTTTATTAATGTGCACAAGAGTGACGATAGCCCAGTGGAACTTGCAACCAACGTTACTGATGCAAACCACCAGAAAATAGTGTAACAAACACCAGTTTTTAATTAATAGACAATAATGCAATAGAAATAGCTTAAATATATAATACTTTAGAAATCTTTTATATAATCTGTGATGTTAATAATAAATAAAGTATCGCTCGTATATGTCAAATACATAATCTGTGATGTGATTAACCAGATAGACGAACAAACATTAAAATTAAAATTTGAAAGATTTTCTTGGCGGAAAGCAATCACATTTGCTTGGAGTCGGATGCCAGATTCTTTGCAAGAAGAGAACTTAAAATGATTGCTATAACGAAGTTCTTTGACTGATGATAAGTTTAATGAGGTGGATAAATGTCTCATAACAAACTTAATACTAATTTGTAATCCTTTAATCATTACATAAACATAATTGAAATTGTTTAAGTATTATTAAATATTTAAAAAATAAATGTTAATAAATAAATTCAATCAGTGATCCAATTATTACATCCATTTACGTACGATAGCTATATCTAAATTTCAGATATACCGTTTAATAGCGGAAATGAAAGAGACTTATGTTAAAGCTAGAGTATGTTCGTACAAACAAATTGATGGCGAATGTAATTTGAGTCTGGATCACGGTTAGTCAAATAATTTAACCTTTGTTATGCACACCTTTTCGAAATTACGTATTATGCATAGGGGGTATGTCATACCCCAGTCACTTTCAAACGTTTATTACAGACGTACAATTTGTTATTTTGACTCAAACAAAATTGCTGGCTATTATTCAAAGCTTCCAAAATAAGGTCTAATAGGTTTCATTAATATTTTGCAACATAAAAGAATTATAAATGATATGTTAACTAAAAAAACCGAAAAATGGACTTTTCACTAAAAAATGCATAAAAAATTCAATTTTTAATATTTTTTAATACACTTTCAAGGAAAAATATTAGTTTATAGCGGAGTTGAATAAAATATATTCATTTTGCTATATGAAGTCACGCGTTTTTAACTTCTCACCACTGCCAAGAGCAGACTAAAGTCGGGCGGGCAAAATTATGTATAGGATCTTGAAGTGTTATTCCTAGACTACAGGTAGATGGCAGCATAGGTCCCGATTCGCATTGTACGTATTAGAAAAACGCGTTTGAAAATACGCTGGGGTATCTCCTACTCCCGGTGCATAACAAAGGTTAATTAATTAAATTGTTTTGATTGTAACAAAAATAAATGCATACAAAAGAAATTGTGTATATACATGTTTTCATATATGTATAAATTATTTTTAGATATAAATAAAATCACACAGTCAAAAAACTACGACGAATTATTGCATTATTGGCATGCTTGGCACGAAACCATTGGTCCACAACTTCAAAATAAATATTTAAGATATGTTCAATTGGCAAATCGAGCAGCTAAATTAAACGGTACGAAAAGCTTTCATTCTAAATGTGGCATTCTATTTTGCTTACATAAAAATATTTAAAACCTAATATTTTTTTCAATATACTTGAAGCTAATAAAACGCATTTCTTGTGTGAAAGGTTTCGCCGATGCTGGCGACCAGATGAGAGAATTGTTTGAAGACGAATATTTCCAGCAAAATATAGCGGAGATAATGTCAGCCATAACTCCGCTCTACAAGAATCTTTTTACTTGCGTGCGATTAAAACTGACTGAAAGATACGGTGACAGAACACGGGAGGATGGACCTTTACCAGCGCATGTTTTAGGGGACATGTGGGCTTAAATTGGGAAAATCTCTATGAATTAGTGCAACTATTTCCCGCAAGCAGAAAGCTCGATGTAACTTTGGATATGATGATTCAGAGTATAACTCCAGTGATCGAGGTATATTCCTGATTGTACAATATAGTTATGTGTAAAGGACCACGCACTAATTATATGAAAAAAGTGGCCACCGTTAAAATCGACGAAAACTATGGAAAACTGTAGTTTGTGTGATGCCGATGAAAAGTTCAAATCCGCACAACCCTCAAAATATGCTAGTTTTTAAGCTACAAGTCTATAAAGGTAATATTGGTGGTATAAAACGTACACATATTATACATAGTATACCCACTCTTAGCGTTACCCAAGATCAACCAGCGTGGAGGTGGTGAGTGTCTGATCTCCTTTTTTGTTCTTGTTTTTATTTTTTAAATATTTTTTTAATATTTTTTATTTTTTAATATTTTTTATTTTTTTTATTTTTTATCTTATAGTGTTTTTCTTATTGTCTCAAACTCCTTGATTTGCCAATTGTCAAAATATGCTATAATTGATTCGTTGGGTCGGATATTCAATCGTACGGTGACTTCTTCTTATTTTAGGATCTTCCGTAAGAACTGTCCATATTTCATCTCTCAATTCAAGATGACTGACCTGGGTATCCAGGGCCCTTAAGCTACGAGCCTATAAAGGTAATATTCGTGGTATAAAAAACTATCAATTATAGCATATTTTGACAATTGGCAAATCAAGAAGTTTGAGACAATAGAAAAACACTATAAGATAAAAAATAAAAAAATATTAAAAAAATATATTTAAAAAATAAAAACAAGAACAAAAAAGGAGATCAGACACTCACCACCTCCACGCTGGTTGATCTTGGGTAACGCTAAGAGTGGGCTCTGTATGTATAATACTATGTATAATATGTGTACGTTTTATACCACCAATATTACCTTTATAGGCTCGTAGCTTAAAAACTAGCATATTTTGAGGGTTGTGCGGATTTGAACTTTACCACATCTCAGCGATATATATATATATATATATATATATATCGCTGAGATGTGGTGCAGAATCTCACTACAATGTTTGCTACTTTCCTGTTTCGGACGTCAATTAAAGGCCCACCGATATAGGATGTTGATGTTATCGTATCGGTCTGCGAGGCGGGTATGGGATGAAGAGGGGCATTTAAAAGCGGTCCGGACGCTGGTACACGGCCAGTCCCGCTTATACAACGGACCAGAAAATTTTCTCCAGGTGCAAGGTAAGGTAAATTTAAAGTTCGAGAAAGAGGAGAGCCGATTCTCCTCTACCAATTCTCCCGTGGTGTTAAAGTCTTTCTTTTGTGGTACCTTTAGCAAAATAACGATCACAAAACATAATTTTCTTTATTTATCTGACGCAAAACTATTTATTGATTTGATAATTTTTATAATGTACAGAATTCACTACTGTCCAAGAAAAATAATAGATATTGTAAGGACGATATATTATCGTCAAATTCGCTGTTACTTTTATGTTATTGATTTAAAAAATATTCAACAATATTTAAAAAATATTCGCGTTTTTCTTTCTAAACTTATTTGATATAGAATTTTGATAATATTACAGAATTAATGTGCGTTTTATATTTTAATTAATTTTTGAAGACGATTACAATTTGAAAAAAAGGATTGCAACTTTTTATATATAATTTTTAAATCAAATGTAAAATATGTAAAATATGTAAGTTGGAATATACATGCAACCCAGCAAACACCAAGTAAACATGCAACTTGCGTGCAAGTTACAATTTCCGCTCAACAATGTAAATGCAATATGATACATGTGTTATATTGCATTTAAATTGTTGAGTTGGAAATTATGGTGTTTGCTGGGAAGTAATCTGTAATAATTACACAAAGAATCGATGCGTTATTATTATAATAATAATACTCCGAATGCGTCGAGAGATGTAAACTTGAATTTCGAAGTAAATGGAATTGCAAAATAAAAATTCGAAAGCGGTCACGATGAGTAGTCTTGCGATAAAAATGCGAAAATATACATCGATTACGCAACCAACTATGGGATAATAAGGGTGACGGCGCATTTGCGCAAGTAACGCAGCGATTCTTCCGTATGCAACTTTCTCTTGTACGAGAGTACGACAAGTGTTTCACTTTCTTCTCCGAAACTCGTTTGACGTTCGATACACGCATGTATGTGTGCGTGCATATCCGGTCAGAATATAAATATATATGGATACAAACATTAATTGCACAAATTTAATTTCTCGTAAAAGCAAAAGCGGATTGGAAAAAAAATTGGGAGAAACGTATTTCCTGAAAACCCATATTTTTCACAAATATAAATTCGTTTCGTAAATACTGATGAATACATTTTTAGATGTTTTATTTATTTTTCTTCGTTTCCTTATTATGTTATTTTTATCTTCATTTTGTAGAAACTAAGCTAAATAGCGCTAAATAAAAAACGCACGTGTTAGTTGTTAGTTTTATGCGTAAACTCTAAATATTATGTACATCAAATATAAAATTTAGAAAGAAAAATATAAGTACATAGTTTACGTAGTAGTTTTATCTTCTCTTAATATTTATTATTTAATAACATTATTAATATGTTACAGATTAGATACAGATTAGATTTATAAAATGCTCACCACAGCGATGTTATTGCTGGTGCTCATACTGCTGTTGCTATACTTGGGCTGTCAAAAACCGAAAGGATACCCACCAGGTAGAAATTGATTCCTCTTTCCCAGGTAGAGAAAAATTCCTTCTTTTTATTATATCGTTAATATTTTTTATTATCTTTAGGTCCAAGATGGTGGCCCATTCTGGGCTGCGCGTTGGAAATAGCGCGTATCCGTCAAGAGACCGGATATCTCTTCAAGACCTGTTCGGCGCTCTGCAAGAAATACGGTCCTGTGGTAGGCCTAAAGATCGGCCAAGACCGCATCGTTGTTCTGAATGATGTCGAAAGTATACGGGCGATGCTGACCAACGAGGATTGCGATGGCAGACCGACCGGACCGTTTTACAAGGCCAGAACTTGGGGCGTCAGACTGGGTAACTATATACCTGCCCGGAAAACACATAAAATAAAAAAAAATATACTTGTTGAATTTTTGAAAGCTAATTAGATAATAATTTGCGGCCAGGTCTCATTGTAGTGGATGATAGACTGTGGGTGGAGCAACGGCGATTTGTCTTGCGACACTTGCGAGAATTTGGCTTCGGTCGCACCAGTATGGTCACGATCATCGAGGATGAGGCGTCGAAGCTGGTGGAACATTTCAAGAAGCTGCTACAAAAACGGCTATAATTATGAAATGGCTGATGCCGCGAAAGATGACGACGATAAATAACAACAATAATATCGGCCAGATATACAAACTGCAGAAAGATCCGAAGAACAAACTGAACAGGTTGAAGCTGTACGACGAGTTCAATGTAATCAAGGATAGGATCTCTGATCGTAAACCTCGTACAGTGGCGGATTTGTACATGAAAGCCGAAGACTACGCGGAAGTCAGAAAAGTCTCCCAGTCTGCGGGAATGATCATACCTATGCACGACGCTTTTGGTGTCACTGTACTGAACACCCTTTGGAGAATGATGGCTGGCAGAAGGTTTGCATTAATCACGCGGATTGTTCCTACTCTTCCGAAAAATGTCTAGAATCTAAAAAACATATAAAGATTCAATTCTTGATGTAATATCCTGATAAATCCTGATTTTTACAGGTACGATACTGGTGACAAGGAACTTACGCACTTACAGCAAATCCTCACGAAGCTTCTGAAAGAAATCGACATAATCGGCGCGCCCTTCAGTCATTTTCCATTGTTACGTTTTATCGCGCCGGAATTGTCCGGTTATAAAGCGTTTGTAGAAACGCATCAAGAACTGTGGGCATTTTTAAAAGTGAGTGGACATTGTATTGTCACATAAGTGTATCACTAGATCATTTTACGAACAAGCGTCCAGGATAAATAATGATTGAGGATTAATGATTTATATTTTAGGAGGAATTGTACAATCATAAAAACACATTTTTATCAGATGCCCCACGGGACTTGATGGACGTTTATCTAACTGTACTAAATTCGAGAGACTGCAGCGGATACATTTTCAGGTATTTCAAAAAGCATACGATTTACAAATAACATTATTATTACTGAATAACGACTTTACACAATAATTTCTGAAATAATTTCAGAATCCCAGTTATTGGCGATCTGTGTAGATCTTTTCATAGCAGGCTCCGAGACAACTTCAAAGGCACTTGGATTTGGATTTTTAAATCTAATACTGTACCCGCAAGTTCAAAAGAAGGCACACGAAGAAATAGACAGAGTTATTGGTCGTGACAGATTTCCCACGTTGGCCGACAAACCAAGGTGAACGTCGTCGATCACTTTCAATCACTTTCAATTTCTATAATTGCGGAAGAATTAATAGCGAAAAATGTTTTCGTATCGAATATTCATTATATCCTCATTCTCAGAATGCCGTATGTTCAAGCCATCGTTCTGGAGTCCATAAGAGTATTCGTGGGCCGTACTTTGAATGTTCCGCACAGAGCGTTAAAAGACACTTCTATTGTGGGTCACAAGATACCAAAGGTAATTATAAAAGATTTAATATATTATATAAATCAATAAAATAAACGTATGATTGTATTTGGGGTGATATGTATGACATATGTAAAATATGTGTATATCGTCTTTTTTCAGGACACGATGCTCGTTGTAAACTACAATAGAATACTCATGGACGAATCCTGGGACGACCCGGAGGATTTCCGACCGGAGAGATTCCTCGACAACGACGGCAATATCATTACGCCAGAACAATATTTTCCTTTTGGCATCGGTACGTTGCTTTCTTTGTATATATATTACTATAAAACTTGTAATCAGAAATTCATAAGTTCGAAATGATTTACATCTTACAGGCAGACACCGTTGTATGGGAGAGATATTAGCTAGAAGCAATATTTTCATCATAATCGCCACGCTGTTACAGACGTTTAGCTTCTCGGTGGTACCTGGTGAGCCACGACCGACCACGCAAGACTTTGTGGACGGTGTCACGGCTGATATTAAAATACATACTGAAAAAGTGTTTAGAAGAATTATTAAAATTATGAGGATGGGGTGAAGTTGAAGGGAATTAATTAAGAAGTGGGAAATTATAAATATAAGTATTAACATAAAAATATAGTAAAAAAGTAATTTTGGCATAAATGTTTCATTAGAAGGAGGTTAAAATTTTGGGAAGATTTATATAATATTAATGAGGGGGAATTTAAATTTATAATGATAAAATAATAGATAAGTAAAGAATTGGATTAAAATAATGGATTAAAATATTGGGTAATATTTAAAATTAATAATTGTAGTATTTAATATAAAAACCAGGAGAGGAGGAGGAAGAAATTGGTAGGATGAATACAAAAGATAGTTTATAAAAAGAATTTTAATTTTGGAGATTAAAGGTATAATGCGTGGAGTTATTTTTTTGATAGTTTTAAAATTTTGTATTTATTTTTAATTTACAAGATTAATATTTTGTTTTAAATTATAAAACTAATTTTATTGGATTTAATGTTAGTTAGAGTTCAAATTTTTATAATTTCTTTTATTATATTGTTTTATATTTATAAGTATGTGTTAGTTATGTTAATATTAATGGAGTTAGTTGTAGTAAATATTTCTTTAGTAATGTATGTTTCTATAAGAGTAATTGGCATAGAATTTTATTTAATTTATTATTTAATTTTTAGAGTTTGTGAAGGGGTATTAGGTTTAAGGTTGTTAGTTCAGATTATTCGATATTATGGGAGGGATATATATTATAGGTTGAATGTTAGGAAGTTTTAATAAAATTAAGATAAGAAGATAAAAATATATGATAAAATTTATTTTTGTAATTATTTTTATGAATTTTATGTTAGGAAAAAATAAAATAGTCAGATTTTATTATAATATTTGTTATTTATTGAGGTGGATGTTAATTTATATATATATAAATTGACTCTGATAAAGATGATATACGCAGATACGTTTTCTTTTTTTTTTTTGCTAGAAATTCATTGCAGGAAGCATTCTCATCTTCGTCGGAAACCGAAGTGCTTCAGCGAATATACAATGAAATAACATTTATAAACATCCAGCGCCATTTTATTTCGTAAGGTTTGGCGTCACGATTGATCGGAACATCGTGTCTCTATCATGCGAATTTGTATTTCATGACCTTAAAGCTGTATCCGCGTCCAATCACGTGCTAGAACGCACGTGGTGGTAGAAATAGAAAATAATTAAGAAATATAAAAATTAATGACAGCGTAGTTTGATCCAGATAAAGTCGGTTAACGAGACGTTTACACAGAAATTATAATCTATTTGAAGAATCCAAAAGAATTCGAAACGCAGAATTGAACGTCGATTATTCTTCTCGATATATCGATCGATATATTCATCAGCACTCGTTTTATCACTTCACATCCTCCTCCACAGAGGTCCTTCATACTGTTGTGGTTGCATGGGTTGTTGGTTGTTGCGTTTTGTGAAAACGGTTTTTCAAGTAACAAAGTGGAGAAATACGGTTATCGAAGAACATTCTTAACGAATTTTCGTGACGGACAAAGGTTTTCAAACGATAACCGCGATGTCGATCGGAGTTCCCATTAAAGTGCTTCACGAAGCCGAGGGCCACATTATAACCTGCGAAACGAACACCGGCGAGGTGTATCGCGGTAAACTGATAGAAGCGGAGGATAATATGAATTGTCAGATGCAGAGTATCACAGTGACGTACCGGGACGGCCAGGTCGGGCAGCTCGAGAACGTGTATATCCGCGGCTCGAAAATCAGGTTTCTCATATTACCGGACATGCTGAAGAATGCACCCATGTTCAAACGACCCGGCGGCAAGGGATCGGGCACAGCCGGCAGAGGAAAATCCGCTATATTGCGAGCCCAAGGTTTGTCCGGGATCGTTGTTCCTGTAAACGTCGTTCGAAAGAAGAAGTTTATATCCGGAAAGACATGGATGAGACATTTGTAAAAGAAAGCGAAAAAAAGACTAAGATATTAGATTGGACTTAGCTTAAGTTGGACAGAAAGAATGAATAGAACTATAATTTTAATATCTGTTTTAAAAACGAATTACATTAGAATAATTAAAAAGGAAGTAATTATATGTCACTTGTCTCATTGGGAAATTATATTAATTAGGATTAGGATCATTAATGTGTACTTAAAAATATGAATCACATCCAATAATCGAACTTTATTTTCTAGGATTTGAATAATATTTATAAGAAATAATATTTCATACATTGTACTTGAATCGATCCTGACTAGTTAGTTTTGAATTTTAGAATGAATACTTGCAGGGTTTGAAATGTACTTATTAATTTCTATTGTAAAGAATCGAATCTTTTGCAAGTTTAGCGATTTCCTTTTAAAATCCTTTTTATTTGATAATTCTAACATAATATAAATGTTTTCAGCTCGTGGCAGAGGAAGAGGACAAAATCAAAGAGGCAAGGGTACTGGTTCGGCACCTTGGCTGAATCAACAGGGTCAACCGGGTGGATCTCAACCTGGAAGAGGCAGGGGATAAATTATGTGATAGTAAACAATATTTTCTGATTATTTAAATACAGGTGTAATTTCATTCCCGTATTTTTGTATCATTTCGAAGCAATATATATTTCTGCGTACACTCAAAATTGTGATTTATATTTCTGATACATGTGTGATTGATAATAAATCAACTATTCCATATATACTTTCACTATTAAGAAATTACGTCTTTCTTTGAAGCCAGATTAGAATCAAATAATGCTCGTTTACTATCTGTCTCAACATGACTGATAAAGTAGACAGATCAGTTCACCGATTTTTTATAATACATATAAAAATTTGAAAAACAAATTTACATCTTTTTTTGTTTGCACTTCCAACTTTCCAATCAAAGTTTTATAAAATTGAGGTGAGAGAATCAAGATCGAATGTAACTCCCATCGACTCTGAATTGATCATTTTTATACAGAGCCATGTATTACCCCACGTTTAACTTCTGTTTTGAAAGATTATTTTAAATTGTTTCTCTATTTTATTCGTAGGCTTTGTTTCTATATGTAGGCGACATAGAAATTAAAATAGTTTTAGTTTGGTGAATGGTGCCAAATATATACCGATTGAATATTGAAATAAAATCTAAAAATTCCCTCCCCTCACCACAGTATCCATCTAGCGGCAACTTGAGTAATTAATTTTTAACAGCATGCCAATTTCTCCTTTCGTATACATGTGTTTTTTGACATAACCAAAACCAATCTCCAGGGTTCCAGTGTTTGACATAACCTATCACGGTGAACGTGTGCCTGCAATTATGTTTAAACAATCTCAGCCGCAATTACTTAATGTAAATAGAAAACCTAGTCAGCCGAAGAGGCGAAGGAAGATCACGCTTGTTTTCGACGAGGAAAAGCGACGGTAATTTTATCTCAGGAAGTCTACTTCTACTTCAGGAAAATACCTCCTCGTGTAGTTAACACACTAATTTATATTCACGTGTTCATGCGTTCAATTACATTCACAAATTTTCTATTATTCATAAGAGTTTTTATATTTACAGAGAATTTTTAGGAGGATTTCGTAAGAGGAAGCTAGAGCGAAAAAGGAAGGCTCAGGAGCAGTTGCAGCAACAGCTGAAAGAGGAACGAAAGAAAATTAAACAAGAAGTGAGTCATGCTTTCATTTGGAGAGCATCAAGACATTTCTTAAAGAATTAGAGAAAGCACGATGATGTATATTTCTTTTTTTTTTTAAGGCGCGAGAACGTTACAAGAAATCGTTGTCGCATCACGTTGTCCCAGAGTTGGAAGAATTGTTATCTCGACAAGAATACGATCTCGAAGGTCATACAGTTAGTATTTTAGAGTTGAACGTTGCGGATCTCGCAGAAGGAAGCAAGTGGATAGGTGAAAACAAAATTACAGAAGAAACAGAAGGGCAAGATGACGACCAGTGCAGCAATGTCGACGACGACGACGACGATGATGAGATTGTGGGAATGTCGTTACAAAAGAAACGTAAGAAACAAGCGCAGCAAAACTCTAAATCCGATAGCCGAGAGATCAAATCTGCGAAAGAACTGAAACAGGAAGTTAAGAAAGCAGCGCTGAAACGAATAAAAAAGAGTAAAGCGTTTCAACAGAAGCAGAGACTGGAACAGCAAAAAAACAAAAAGCAAAGTAGACAAAAGTTGCACAAAGCCCAGAAGCTGGCGCAAAAACGTGGCCCTAAAAAGGGGAGTAAAACGAGGAGTAAAAAGAAATCCGGACGTTAGGATATTTGACAAATTTACTGCACAAACTCTAAATAAATATATTTTGTAATTTTGCGAACATTGTGTACATATATATAAACATGTGTTTATCACTTCTTCGTCTTTTCACCGCTTTTTGAGGCATACGGACATATATCCTTGTTGAGACATTCCGAACACTTGGGAAATCGAGGTAGACAAGTTTCTTGACCAAATCCCACGAGGAGATGATTCACTTCGCTCCACAAAGGTTTGGGAAGCCAATCCTCCAACTCTATTCTCGTTTCCTCCGGCGTCTTGGTTGGCTTCTTCACCCATTTCAATCTATTGCAAATCCTGTGAACATGTGTGTCCACGCCGATGCCGGACACCTCTCCCCATGCAACTCGCATACATAGGTGAGCCATTTTGGGGCCTACCCCTGGCAGCTCGCACAATTCTTTTACTGTTTTTGGTATGTCACCACCGTATTTATCTAGAAGGATTGTCGACGTCCTTTTTATATACTGTACCTTTTTCTACAAAAGAAAAAAATTACATATTTTTTAATATAAAAAATTACTTTTAAATCTAAAAAGATTGAAATGTACACAATTACATATTACTTAACGACTCAATTATTATGAATTAAAAATTAGTAAAAGAAAAACAAACTTTTATAATATTATGGACAAACGGATTTGTATTATTTACAGAATTAATTCTACTTTCATATGCTAAGAAACTAAAAATGATTTAAAAGGCTTATAATATAATTCATAAATGGATTTGTATTATTCGGAGAATTATTCTACTTTCATATGCCAAGAAATCAAAAATGAATTAAAAATTAGTAGAAGGAAAACAGATTCATATTATTTACAAAATTATTCTACTTTTATGTGCTAAGAAATTTAAAGTGAAAGTTAAATTCTAAAAACGTTTCGTAAATAAATAAAGCACTGGTCTTTACTTTCCAAAATCCAACTGGATGTATAAGTTTGCCTAGAACATCGTCGGGAGTAGCTACTATTAAATCCGGCTTACAACCGTAAGTGTTCAGACGCTGCATAGCAGCGAACGTGACCTGATCCTTGGTCTGACTGCTCAGCATCAGAGCTACTAACGATTGATATCTAAACATCGTGGGACTAGCGTTACGATCCGTACACTTGTGGCAACCCATCGTGTCAACCGGAGCTGTCTCATCCTTTCTCATCTCCTTAATGTTTTCAAGCACGGTCTCCCAGTTCGGTGGCATCCATCGCTCTTCATCCTTGATATCCTTTAGGTCTGTCGATTGCTCCGCATTCTCGTTTTCGACCTCACGTTCTTCAACTTTAACGTCCGCTACGTCTGTCGACACCGCCGCGTCTTCGCTTTTTACCACAATTGGCGTAACGTTGGGCTCTTTGGCGTTCGTTTCATCATCCTTCATAGCTTCATGCTCGATCTTGATCGGCGTGCGTTTCTTCCTCGCCGATCTCTTCTCGCCGGCGAAGTAGGGCGACGTTTTCTCCGAGGAGTCCGCGTTGACGAGGGTCGTTTTGCCCGAACGTAAAGTTCTCGACGCCGCGAGACCGGCCAGCTTCAACCGTTTGTTCATCTTATCACGTGAGACACGTTACGGAGCTGTCGAATTAATTTCTTATAAGTAACGAGAAGAACGTTTTTTCCGTACTACCTGCGCCATTCGAAATTGACATAACCATTCCCGCTCGCGCTGGCCAGTAAAGGTTAGGACAGTTGTTCGTTCCTTGCAGCTGCACCGTGCTCAGCTGTTTGCACTTGAAACGAGATACGAGATAGGTACAAAATTAGATGGAGAGAAAAATTGAAGAGAAAAGGAAAGAAGAATATTGAAAGCGCAAGGAATACAAAGAACAGATTTTAGACGAAGCGATAAGGTAGTGCCATAACCAACAAAAAAGTTATTTCTCTCCATTTATATTAATTTCCAAGCTTACAGAATTAATTTCTGAATTAAGGGGATGCTAAAGCTAAGGCCGAACTTCCTCGACGTCGGTAATGTCAGAGAGAAGAATGAGAGTGGTCACGGCCGCGTTTTAGGTGGTCCCCGTCCACGAGCGCCTCTATGTGCACAAAACGTGCACATTGAACTACGTAGCCATGTCCACGAAAATTTCTGATGGGTAACGCGTTATGTGCACGCTCTATAGGTTCTGTTCCGTGCTATGTGCACGATCTTTTGGTTCTGTTCCGTGCTATGTCCAAAGCGTTGGTAATGCATGATAATGCGGCCGCGGCGGCACGCGCCGGCTATGCGACGTTGCCACGACCATCCACATCCACGATGCCTGCACGCATTTCGGGTATCGTGTCTCGTGCCTCGCCGACTACTAAGTCTCGAGTTGGCAAATCGACGATGCGCTACGTCACATTTGTAAATATTTATTTAGTCATATTTACAATTTTTATATTTATAACTTTTAAATATGCATGTATGTATATATATATATATATATATATATATATACATACATGCATATTAAAAAAATATATATATATTTATTTATTTATAAATGTAAAAATTGTAAAAAAAAAATAAATATTTATAAACACTATAATTCAGGAAGGAAAAGATTTAGGAGTTAGATTTAGGAGTAGAGAGAGCTATGTGCCTAAATAAAATATAGATATTAATTGTTACTTTATTATTTATTGAAGATTATTTTTGATAATAATATATATGTTGATGCCCGATATATATTTTTTTTCACCATAGCTCCGCCTCTACCTCTTCCTCTACCTCTGTCTCTGCCTCTGCCTCTGCCTCTGTCTCTCTGCTTCTTCCTCGGTCTCTACCTCTCCCTCGCATCACGATAAAACAAGACAATAAAAAGAAAAAGAAAAGGAAATGTGTGTGTGTGTGTGCGTGCGTGCGCGCGCGCGCGCGTGCATGCGTGCGTGCGTGTGTGTTAGATCTTAGATTGTTATTATCTATACGAATTTATTATATATGTATGTATATATACATAAAAGGTATATGTTTTACGCTGTTATATATTATTTATCATATATATAGAACGCATATCTTTATTTTATTTTAAAAATTTATTAAAACAAAAACATTTTAGTAAACAGTTTATACGAATTGTTTATTTAAATTGTTTGTTATTATCTAATAATTTTTTATAGTAATGAACTTGCAATGACAAAAATCTTCTATAGAGAGGCCATCTCGTCTAATCTGTCCCACGCGTTCACAAGAGCACGATTTTTATAATCCAACTATATCTTAATCTTGTTAAACGCTTTCTTGCCTTTAAAGTCGTCAGATTTCGACGAGTTGTCGCCTGCAATTCTCCCAATTTTTCTGTAAATAAGAAATTAAAGCAAATGTATATATAATAATATTTTACGTAATAATTATAAATATGTGTACATAGTTATTCCTAACAATTTATATATTAATGTACCAAACTTACTTATAAACATCCATAGGTCATGGATTTTCTGTAAATTTATGATTTAATGTCCTGTGGTATCGTTTTATTAAATTACTAGCTGGTGTCCCGGCTTCGCCCGGAGTCGTTTTTCTTGAAACTTCAATTGTGTTTCAATATTCTTATTGTGAACAAACATAAGGAGTGTGTCGGGTGGTTGATTTAAAGACGGAAGTTTAACTTTTCTGCATGATTAACACATTTTAGGTGCTTAAGTTTTAAATTTTTTTACTTGACAATGATCACATATTGCATCCATTTTTCCAATTACATTCGGATGAAATTGATATTCGTAATTTGAATCATAACTAAAATGCTTCTAATTTCAAATCGGATCGCATAAATGTTTTCATGAATTAAACATGTAACCGGTCTTTTTCTACTCGAGTTTCACACTATTGAATTATTTTTGCCGGCGAAGCATATATTATATATATTTCACCTAGTGTATAGTATATATAAATCTGCGTTAAAATTTATAACTTATAAAATAGTGTTTAGTACTTCGCCTAGTGTATAGTATATAAATCTTCGTTAAAATTTGTAACTTATAAAATTCTGTACAAAAAACGTTTTATACTTTTTTTCTCAAGATCAATCATTTTGGTGTCATACATTTTATAAAGTTTCAACTTTTATACATCTCAGAGATAATACACTATTTTCCACACCACCTCGGAAATATAGTGTTAGGCGCGTTTTTTTTAACGTGGTGTCCCTATTAGGCCTAATCCACTATTTTTTCTATATAACGTTTTTTGTAGAGTTTTTTAAGTTCCATTTTGCTTCCTCATAGAGGAAGCTTTGTTTTCGTGAATTTCATATATGAACCTTCGATTGCGTATAAAGTTGGGTCTAGTCAATCAAATTTAAATGAATTATACATGAAGTAGGGGTAGAAGAAACCAACGAAGAGATTGGTTTTTGAGTTTTTTCTGCCAATATGTTCAGATCGTTGTAAAACGTCGAAATATCACCTAAAAAAATGTCCGTCTGTATGTATGTATGTGTGTATGTGTGTGCATATGTTGTCCGTATGTGCTCTAACTTCCGCAAATATTGAGATATCGGGCTGTTTTTTTTTTAATCGATAGAGTATCATTCAAGGAAGGTTGGTATTGAATTTGGCGATGATCGGTAAAGTTCTTTTTAAAAAAATTTTGAATTTTTTAAAAAATGTCCGTGGTAGCTCTAACTTTCGCAAATATTCAGATATTGATCTATTTCTAATTTTATTATATTTTTCAGTCTTCTCTACCCTTATTTCATATATAATTTTTTAAGATTTGGTTGATTAGACCCAGCTTTATACGCGATCAAAGGTCCATAATTTTGATCGCATATAAAGCTAAGTCTAATCAACCGAATTTAAAAGAATTATATATGAAATAGGGGTAGAAAAGACCGAAGTAAAAATTGTTTTTGAGTTTTTGATACCAATGTGTTGCTTATGTTCAAAAACGTCGAATTTAAATTTTTTTATTTATAAGAATTATAAAAATTAAAAAATTGGTTTCCAGAACATCGGTAACGAAAAAAATACTCTATAGCACTCGCCGGGAAAATTCTACCCCTATTTTATATGGTTTTAATACAAATTCGGTCTAATAGTTTTTAAGTTAATAACGTTTTTTTTTTAATTTTTTTAATTCTTACAGGTAATGTATTTCCCGGAAAATTCTACTCCAATTTCATATATAATTCTTTAATATTTGGTTGATTAGACTTAGCTTTATATGCGATCAAAGGTCCATAATTTTGATTGCTTCCTCTATGAGGAAGCCAAAACAAATAAATATAAATAATTATGGTTTAAAATAGAGGAAGCAATGTAGGTTTTCTTAAAAAATATGCTTACTTGCTTACTTTAAAAATATGAGGAAGCAATGTACAAGTTTTCTACTTGCACCCTGTTTTATAATAATCTCATCAGAAATAAATATTGTTTTGTTCTTTACTGAATCAATCTGTGAGAGAAAATTTGCCAAAAGTGCATTTGTTGCCGAATTCTGACTTAATTATAGGGACTTCTGAATATACTATATTTTTGGTTTTATTTCTCTTTAGTGTATCAGAATATATTGATTTTTTAGCGTTTCCTATTCTAGATAAACCAACATAAAGTTGTCCGTGTGAGAAACACTCTTTTTTTAAATCTATGCCTACAAATTTGAAAGTTTGTCCTTGTGATTTATTAATCGTTAACGCAAAAGAAACTTTAACTGGAAATTGTAAACGTTTTGAAGGAAAATGGTAAGTCTTTTGAAATCATTGGAATACGCGGAATATACGCTAACTCCCCTTCTGCGGGGGCCGATAAGTATAATGGCTTCAATGATGTTGTTACGCAATTCTTTAATTTGAAGTCGCGTACCATTGCATAATTTCGGTGGAATTAAGTTGCGCAATAAGATGATTGGTATACCCAATCTTCAAAATCAGACGGTGTGGTGGAA
>JASTWP010003647.1:0-5000 GCA_030770255.1 Temnothorax ravouxi
GTGCTGCAGGTGCTGCAGGTATCGGAGGTGCTGCGGGTGCTGCAGGTATAAGAGGTGCTGCGGGTGCAGCATCAGGTTTTCGGGTCTGTCCCATAAAATCGGACTCGTCGGGATCGTTTAGGTCCTTCCGTTTCTGGAACTGATGAATCTGTAACAGAGAATGGAGCCTGGGGCTCTGCTTCTGGAGCTGATGGACCTGTAACAGAGAATGGATCCGGGGACTTCGTTTCTAGAAAAGCCCGGATCTGGTTAACGTGTCGTTTGAAACGTTTTCCTTTGTAGTTAATTTCATAATGCAGGTCACCAAGGCGGGTTACGATTGTGCCTGGCACCCATTTGTCCATCCGAGGATTTCCGGAAAGGAAATAAACCTTTTCAGCAGGTTTAAATGTACGGAATGGCGTTTCGTTCTCAGCTTGTTGTTTTTCCATGACTCTTGTGCGTGTGTCTTCAGGTCGGACGAGGTCAAGACGAGTGCGTAAATTTCGTCCTAAGAAGAGTAATGCTGGAGGCTGTCCTGTAGTCGAATGAGGAGCTCTTCGATACTGTCGCAGGAATTCATTTAAGTCTCGTTGTAATGTGTTCCGAGTAGTTGCCATTTTATTCAGTTTATCCTTCGTTGTCTGAACGTAGCGTTCGGCTTGTCCATTAGTGGCCGGATGGTATGGAGCAGTTTGTTTATGATATTTAACTCCACTTGCTTGTAAAAATGCTTTAAACTCAGCTGATGTGAACTGAGTGCCGTTGTCCGACACTACAGTTGTCGGAATTCCATAGGTTGCAAACAGCTCATCAAGAATCGCGATTGTTGCTGCGCTCGTTGTCGAACTAGTAGGTTTGACCTCCATCCACTTGCTATACGCATCGACGATTATGAGCAACATTACACCGGTAACTGGACCAGCATAGTCTATATGGATGCGTTCCCAAGGTCCTTTCGGATACTCCCAATGATGGCTGTGAAACTGAGGCGGGGCATGTGCATGTTTAGCGCATTCATTACACGACTTTGCTATTCGTTCGATGTCGGAGTCAATTCCTGGCCAATAGACGAATGAACGTGCCATGCCTTTCATCTTCACGATGCCTAGGTGTGCGGCATGTAAGTCCTCGAGGATCGGCTGCCTAAGAGTAGGTGGCACGACGACCCGATGTTCAAATAATAGACAGTCGGCGGCTAATGTATAGTTTGCCTCTGGTGCCTTGTAGCCAACATGTGCTAAGTTCTGGCCGGCTTGTAGCGATTGCACAATCTTTCCGAGGTGAGGATCCTTGCGCGTCTCGCGTGCTATGTGGTCTGCCCGTACTGGTAGTTGTCTTACTTGGTGCAGCACAAATTGATCGAATTCATCGTATTGCTCCACTTCTTCCTCTTCATCGAAAGCGATCTTGTTTATTGGATCTCCTATTGTGGGAAGTGGTACTCTGGAACAATAATCTGCGTTAGCGTTCGCCTTTGTTGGTTTGAACACAATGTTGTAGTCGAAGTGTGCTAGATAGTCGGCATAGTTTGCCATACGACTGATGCACAAAATTGGAAGTGATTTTTCTGGATGGAAGATTTGTGTTAGCGGCTTATGATCTGTAATCAAAGTAAAATGACGTGCGTACAGATAATAGAAAAATTTGCGTACTGCCCAAACGATGGCTAAGGCCTCCTTATCTATCTGAGGATAGCGTTTTTCAGTAGTGCTTAAGGTGCGACTCGCGTAAGCAATTGGTCGGTCTTCCCCGTTACTGAGGCGATGAGACAACACGGCGCCCAGGCCTGTTTTACTGGCATCGGTCGCTAACAATAGAGGAAGCGCCGGATCATACGGTATGAGAACCTGTGGTGAGATGAGAAGTTTCTTGATCTCTGTATATGCTGCTTCAGCGGTTGGCGTCCATTTGAATGTTTCTGTTAGCAGCATGTCTCTTAAAGGCCGCTCTTTTGTAGCAAGATCCGGTATGAACGATCTGTAGTACGTTGCTTTGCCCAGGAATAATTGTAATTGTTCAGGCGTTGATGGCTTTGGTGCATCGCGTATTGTTGCAATGTGTTTGTCGGATTTGTGTAGTCCTTCTCCGTCTATTCTGTGTCCCAAAAATTCCACTGAAGGGGCTGCAAATGTGCACTTCGCGCGGTTAAGTTTGAGTCCTTGTGCTCTAAATCGTTCCAGGATGGTATCCAATATCGAAAGTAATTTATCAAAATCGTCTGCGAATACGATAATATCATCGAAAAAATTAAGGGCATTTTCTATGCCTTCTAAGGCTACTTCCATACGCCGCTGCCACTTCGCGGGAATATTAGCTGCACCATAGACGGCACGCGTTGGGCGGATTAACCCGTGCGTTGGTGTATTTAATGTTAGTGCATGGCTAAACGTCTCGTCAACGGGTAAGTGCGTATATGCGTCCGTTATGTCGAGATGACAAAATACTTTTGCTCCTTTCATCTTTTGAAACATGTGTTCAATTTTAGGAATTGGGTGCTCATCTATAACCATACGGGGATTGAGCGTTGGTTTATAATTCCCTGTTATTCTCATTTTCCCGTTCTTCTTCATAACAATATGCGTAGTCGAGGCCCATTCCGAGTGTTCGACTCTTTTATAGAATCCTTGAGCGAGTTTGGCATCTATCTCTCTGGCGTACGTCTCACGTAAAGCTAGCGGTATCTCCCTTGCTCGTGCAAAGATTGGGGTGGCGCCTGGTTTGAGGTGCACTGATACCGGTGGTCCAATCAGTTTCCCTGGCGTCTCACTAAATACATCATTGTATCGTTGTAATATTGTGTCGAGGCGGTTGGACTGTTCTATTGTTAAATGCGACGGCATGATTGTCAGACCGTGAACTTGTTCAACTGCAAAAAGTTTAGCAAAATCAATCTCATGGGCAAATTGTGTAATCCATTCTCGTCCCATCAAAGTGTCGTAGTCGCCGTTGACAACGTAAAGATTTGCTTTCCTCGTTGTACTACCTAGCGTCACGCTGACTGGTAAACGTCCAATACATTTAAGACGGTGGTGCGTATAGCTAGCGAACTGTCGATCGGTCGGCTGCAAGGAGAAATGTGGTTTAATCCTACGTAGCGCTTTTACGCTAATTATACTACATGGCGCTCCACTATCTAGTTCCATCTCTAGACTGCATCCGTCGATACCTAAAGTCAACATGCGTCGTTCACACGGTTTGTGCGCATTTAACTGATTGAGTCTGTTCAATCGTTGTACTATCGCAATCTGTTCCGCTGGTTGATCTGCTATTGCGATTTGATCCGTGGCCTGTTTTTTTGATTTGCAAACCTTTGCGATGTGTCCCTTTTTCCCGCAGTTGTGGCATTCCGAGTCAAGAAATTTGCAGTCCTTACGAGCATGGTGACCTCCACAACCGCTGCACGAGGAACGTGTGTTGCGATTGGATCGCTCCTCTTTTCTGTTCTTACTCTGCATACGTTGATGTTCTCGGTTACGTGATGACGCCCTACGATGAAAAGCATCTTTAGGTTTTTTAATTTGCGGCTGCCCCGCATGTCTGAGTACGTTAGTAGATTCTACCGTCGCAGGTTGTGTATTTGTTTTAACCTCATCGGCAGTATTACGTGTCGCTTCGAGCGCATGCGCGATTTCATACGCCTCTGAGAATGTGATCGGTTTCTTTGCAATTATCTCGTCGCACATTTCGCGGGATTGCAAGCCGTGCAACATTTGTTCGATCAGCATTCTGTCGAGAAAATCGCCGTAATCGCAGTAAACGGCTCCTTGTTTAAGACGTAACGCGAAGTTAGCTACGAGTTCGCCTTTATGTTGCGTGATATGGCGGAATTTTACACTCTCGGCGTACTTGTTTTTTACGCGGTCAAAATGGCTGACTAATGTCGTTTTTATATCTTCATAATCGAGCTGTTCTGGCAAACGTGGGCTGATCAAGAACTTGAGGGCATTATTTAATTCTATGCCCATATGCACGCGAGCGTAATTAGCATGCTGTACTATCGGTATGTTACTTAGCTGCAACGCCCAATCAAAGCGCTTGAAATAATCGGCAACCGTCGTTGATTCCGATGATCGGTATTCAGGCATGACGAAATGCGGCGGCCTTGGCTGGCTCGCTGATACACCCGCTGCATTCGTTGCATCACTCGTGGCCACTGCCGCATTTGATGCAGATGTCCGGATCGCATTAGCGAGCATACTCGTCAACGCCTGCATTAATTCCGTCGGGACTTCCATGTTGTCCGCGGTCGTTGTCCTTTACCGTTTACCTGTGCGACTTTTTTGGATTATCGACAATCCCACTTCTGACACCACTGTTATGTCTTTTAGATTATTGTTTATTAACCAAAGTACAGAGTATTGCTCGGTTGAAGCAGACACGGCCACACTGGCTTACAATACTAAAACGGAAAACGTACTGCTACTACTTAGAGAAGGTAGAAGGGTAACTTTTATATATAATATACACGGAACTCAAGTGGCGCGACAAGCGGAAAGGGAAGGAGAGGGGCGTCGTATGTGATTCGCTATCGTCTAATAAAATGGCGGTCCATATCTAATATTTACAATAAATTCAACTTCTTATTTTACAAAATTCATGTTTTTAGAAGGTGGATACTGTTTTTATTAGAAAAGCTTTATAGATCTATATATATAAGTCACGTCTGTCTGTCTGTACGCGAACTACTCATTCGTTAGTGGACCGAATTTTTACCAAAAGTATATGAAATAGGGGTAGAATTTCCCGGGGATGAAAATGTCGCCGTTAATTTTTCGTTACCGATCTTTTTGGAAACCGGTTCCGAAATTTTTTCAAATTTTACGAGAATTTTTTGGGAATTAATTTACCGAATCTTAAGGAATTGTATATGAAACAGGGGTAGAATTTCCCGGGGAGTATCATAATGTGCATAGTTTTTTGCTACCGATTTTTTGGAAACCGGTTTTTTTTAATTTTTCCGATTTTTCCGGAAATAATTGACCAAATTTCAAAGAATTGTATATGAAACAGGGGTAGAA
>JASTWP010003647.1:10000-12500 GCA_030770255.1 Temnothorax ravouxi
AGACACGTAAAAGAGCAGATTGCGTATTGAAACCGGAACGATACGCAGACTGTCTGGGATTCAGCAGGTTATGTTCATTCAAATAGTCGGAGATCTGTGAGGCCACCAAGCGTTCAAGAATTTTTGACATTTCAGGAAGGTTGGCAATAGGTCGCGTATCAGACGGTGACAGTGGAGTGCGAATCTTTGAGAGAGGGCGAATCAACGCACGTTTCCAAGATGAAGGAAATATGGAATCATTAAGTGAACGATTAAAAAGAGGAATGAGCCACTGAGAGATAATGGGCCAAGCAATACGAAGAACATAAAGCGGGATGCCATCATAGCCAGACGCGTAGGAGTGAAGAGGTCCATTAAAGATGAGTTTGTAAACCGAGTCCGGCTGTATAGTAGAGAAAACAAATTCAGGACGATGAGAAGTACAAGAAACTGAGGCGATGGCAGAAATAAAGTCGGCATATGTGCAAGGCAAAGACGTGCTGGACACTGAGACATAGTAAGAGTTAAGTTGATCGGGTGTAAAAAAGCGGAGAGGAGAAACCGACGTGGATTTAACCAATCCCAGACGAGCAAGTTCTCTCCACATTTTAGCGGAGTCAGTAACATTGGTAAGGGAAGCCAAGTGAAACTCACTTTTAGCACGCTTGATGTCATTGTTAAGCTGGTTGCGAAAGTGACGGTATCTAGCATAACCCAGTAGACTGCCTGAACGTTTGGCCTGCCTGTACAACTGATTACGAGTGCGGAGCCGGCATCTCAGTTCGTCCGTAAGCCATCGAACAGGAGGCTTCCTGATCACGGACACACGGGCAGGAGCAAATACATCAAGTGATTCAAGTAAGATACCGGACAGCCAGACACAAAGCTCATCAACATCAGAAGGGTAGCCCGCTACACTCTGAACGTTTACAGCAATAGCGTCGAGATGTTCAAGGAACGCAGAGGCATCAATGCTCCTGTAACCACGTCGCAGGATAGATTGATCAAGGTCAAGCTTACGATCAAGTGAGTACGACAATTCCAGTAGATCATGACCGGCGATGAATGGACTCAAGGATTTAGCATATGCAAGAACCCTAGCACCATCATCAACAACTAAAACATCCAGCCATGAGTCAGAAGTAGCAGTATGAAAAGTAGCATCAGAGTTGACAATGGTTAAGGATAAGCCAGACATTAGCTCACGCAAATAATTCCCCTCATAACAATCGGTCAAAAGATTGCAATTTAGATCACCGCCAATAATAATATTTTTATATAAATGAGAGACACCAGTAAGTGATTCAACAAATTCGTTTAAAAGAGTGCCCTTAGGTCTCCTATATACTGACACAAACAATACTGCCTCATCACTCGGCAAACGAATTTCAATCATGATATATTCAGAAGCACTAAACTCAGTCCCAACAGAGGTTGCAATTAACCTGACTTTTAACGAATTATGCACGTAGCAAGCAACGCCACCGCCCACACGCCCCACCCGGTCGTGACGAACAAGAAAGTATCCATCCAAAGCCACAAGATCGTCCGACACACCCGCATGAAGCCACGTTTCAGATACAGAAATTATATGATGAGAATTGGTACTAAAATGTAAGCGAATAAAGTCGATATGCCCACGAAGAGAGTTGGCGTTAAACTGCGCAATGCGGAGCGAAGAAGGATTACATGCTGAGTCGTGTCGGACAATCGTAGGCAACGGACGAACCAGCGAGACGCGTCAGGCCAGCTTAGCAAGATCAGCGTCAGAGTCGATACAAATAATGGGCTGTCCGTCAGAAGACCTCACGCATATATGGCCATTTCTGACCCAAACATACTTATAGGCGTTCTCCTTAGCAATACGCTTGACCCGCTGCAGCAAGTCATACGTGCACTTAGGGAGCAGTACGTTAACGTATACATGTCGATCAGAACCCGTATCAAATATATCACGCTGCTTGAGAATACCCTTTTCACGCTTTTTCGAAATTATGGCGTCGCACACAGTACCAGAAGCAAGAGTGACAATCATCGAACTTGACGCCGAAGCCACCCTGGAACTGCCCTGAGTAGCAGATGGTACTCTATTAACCATTCTCACGCCAAGAACATGACTAGCCAATTGAGGTACATTTAATGCCGCGAGTACATTTTCAGTGAGTTTTGCAGGAGTCACGGATACTGTAGATGGCAAGCCAGAAACAATAAGCTCATTACACAAATGAGCGTCATGAGTTGACCGAGCAGATTTCAGATCACGGATTTCACGAACTAGCTTGGCATTATCTAGCTCTAATTGCGCAATGCGCTGACTATTCTTAGCCACAGTATCAGTAAGACGATTTAAGCAATCAAGTTTATCACTGAGCTCTTGATTGGTACGCTGCTGACAATCAATAAAAGCAGAAAGTTTATCATTAAACTTTTCATTGGTACGTTGCTGACAGTCAGTGACAGAGAGAGAGAGAGAGAGAGAGAGAGAGAGAGAGAGAGAGAGAGAGAGAGATTTATAAATTAC
>JASTWP010003647.1:15000-20258 GCA_030770255.1 Temnothorax ravouxi
TTGCCAAGTTTGACATTAATCTATCTTTAATGATACTCGCAATCTATCCGTAAAAAAAATTAAGCTCGATATCTCAAAATTTGTGGAAATTAGGGCAATCTTGTAGATTCTTTTAGATAGAAATCGGTAACACCTTTATTATTAACAATTTTTATTAGTTCTATTATATTCTTCAGTCTTTTCTACCCCTATTTCATATACAATTCGTTAAGATTTGGTTAATTAGTTCTGGAGTTATAGAAATTTCGGTAAACTTAGTTATTTTTTTTTAACAGAAATCGGTAACCTTCTTATTATTAACAATTTTTATTAATTCTATTATATTCTTCAATTTCTTCTACCCCTAGTTCATATATAATTCGTTAAGATTTGGTTGATCAGTTCTGGAGTTATAAAAATTTCTGTAAATTTGGCACAGACATACACACATACCGACATTTTTTTTAATGCAATATTTCGACGTTTTAAAACACTCTGAACATATTGACATTAAAAACTCAAAAAACAATCTTTTCTTTGGTTTCTTCTACCCCTATTTTATATATAATTTTTTTAAATTTGGTTGATTAGAGCCAACTTTATACGCAATCAAAAGTTCATATACGAATTTACGAAAACAAAGCTTCCTCTATGAGGAAGCAATACGTATATACGTATATGTATATATATTGTGTGCATTATATACTAGTCAATTATTATAAAAGATATACGTATAAAAATTGCCACTTATTTATTACTATTACTATTATTTATTACCATTTATTTATTCTTATTTATTTATACTTATTACTTTTTTACATTTTAACCTACATAATTCGTGCATTATTCGTGCGATCTACAAAGTCATGAGATAAAGAATTTTGAAATATCTAAAAATCATATTATCATATTTTTTCAGCTTATTAGTATACTATAGTATAATAAACTAATAGGTGTAACTTTTGATAAATGTAACTATATTAAGATTATTATTTTACAATTCAAAGTTGTAAAATCAAAAATACACTTTCTAAGGTAATTTTTTTTCAAAGTTATTATATACTGTCGATAGTTTTTTCTTATAAAACTCATTACATTATTTTGGCAAGTAAATTTTAAACACAAAATAAAGTACTATTATATGTATTACCTGAACCTTTTTAAGCTCATAGTGCATTCTTAATTTTTTAAATAAAAACCATTATTAAAATATTATTACCTCGAAATCTGCCACTGTTGATTATACGTACAAAAAATTAAATAAAGATCATTTCACATGAAAAATAAAATAATATTAAATAAAATAATACATGTATATATACAATACATATATATATATATATATATACGCTACTGCTTGCTTGTGTACGTGCCCCTTTTCCCCCTCGCCACTAGGGATCCATGGTGCTATAATTAAGGCGGCTAAGACTTCACATGAGCGACACGGTAAAATCCGATGGGTCGCATGTAAATTTAAAGAGGCAGAGCGTCTGCTGTTTTTATAGTGGCGTTGTTATTAAATAAAGATTTATTTCGAGTAATAATCCTAGGACAAGCGTACTTTGTTAGTATAAGATAGCTGTCAAACACGTTAAAAATATTTCAATTCACCGGATAATAACATGAGAAATAGATAGAAATTTAAGGTGAAAAAATTATCACGTAAAAATAATTTGATTTTTCTCTCCGTGTGCAGATTCAAAGATACTAAATATTGATTCCATCTTTGACTCTATCAAAATTATTACTTCAATTTTTCAATTTCAAAAAAGGTTTTACTTTTACTGGTTTTATATTCAGTTATGTAAATTATATAGTTACAAAAAATTCGAGTATTACATATCGAGTCGAAGAGACGTAACTTCTTTTCATAAAATTATACATCTTTATGCAGCTTTTAACAAAATGTTTATTTAAAATTGTAGTAAATATTTGTGAAAATATGTTCAATACGTCGGAAAAGTTGGTTAAAATTACTTCACGACTTTAAAATAAGATATAGATATTTCTAGATGTAAAGATAATTCGTGCTATCAATTAATACATATATGATGAGTATTATTAATAAATTCAATAAATAATGCAACCGAGAATAATTAACTATGTAAAAGTAAGAATAAAAAGTGTAGAAGACAATCTTTTTCCTTCACGAGAAGGATAACTTGGAAAATTAAAAACATAATAACGCAATTATTACGCTTATTAAATTTAAATTATAACGTAGAAAAAATGTAGCATTGCGTTATATCATCAGATTCATTTATATGCATGAAGAATTACGCATTAACGTGATAAAAAAAATACACACTACAATATCTCATTGCTAAGTGTAATTAACATTCAGAATACACGATCAAAGATCTATAAAATTGTGCAAATTAGAAATTTGTATACTTGGCTTCCTCATAAAGGAAGCTTGAACTTCCGCAAATTTGGAGATATTGATCTATTTCTAATTTTATTATATTTTTCAGTTTTTTCTACCCCTATTTTATATATAATTCTTTTAAATTCGGTTGATTAGACTTAGCTTTATACGCGATCAAAATCTCCGAAATTTCAAACGTCTGTAACTCCAGAACTAATTAACCAAATCTTAATTAATTATATATGAAATAGGGGTAGAAAAAACTGAAAAATTTAGTAAAATTAGATATAGAATTTCTAAAAAAAGAAATTCCAATAAAATTTATACCGGTCAACCGATTTTAATAAAATTTGAAGATAACATACTTTCTATGATACTCTATTTGTGTGAAAAATTTCAACCCGGTATCTAAAAAATTGTAGAAGTAGATGCGTGTACAAAAAATCCGTACACACACACACACACATACTTCCGGACATTTTTTACTAATACGATTTTTCGACATTTTAGAACATTCTAAACCTATTTCCATTAAAATCTCAAAAAAAATTTTTTTTACCATCACAAAGCTTCCTCTATGAGGAAGCAATATATATCTAAATTTAAAAACATGTTTATGATATTTAATGATGTTGCTCATGTATTTTTTTCATCTTTACATTTTCTACGTTATCACAAAATAAAATTATAAATATTATAAATACAATTTCTTTTTTAGAAAACTCTTTGAATATTTTCAATTACATATACTTTGTTTCCTCGATGGGATCGTATGCAGGCACTACTGGCCCATCAACGACAACTACATTTGCACGGCCGCAGGATTTGGACAATTTGCTTGTCCCAAAGTAAAACATAATCACAAATAATAAAGTTATTGTTTATGATAATATATACTACAAAAATTGCAAGTATATAAAGTGCAATATTCTAACGCGCAGCATAAATCATATTATATCGTTTTAGTCAGCTTTAATAAATAAAATTCGAAGGTTTCTCTCTTTTCGTAACAGTTATTTAATATTTGTTAAATAATATTTTATTTTTAGGGAAACAACAGTGATCCTCTCATCGTAAGAAAAAGTGGCCAGAACTTTCATATATAGGTATTATGAATTACGGAGAACCTTGTCCTAGCAAAAAACCTCACTTGTTTACTAAGGTTTCTTAATATATAGACTGGATTCGCGAAGTCATGAATAAGCGACATTAATGCATACATATAATATTATCCATATGATCAATAATTTAAATGTATCATGTATATTGTTTTATAATGGTCAAATTCTTTATGAAAAATGTACATGCATTAAATGTACATTGTAATACCGAATTTTTCATACAAATACGATCATTGATCGTTAATTTAAACTTATCAGTCGGTATATTGATAAGCCGGTATTAAAATTTGCTTTTTTCATAAACTACAACTTTGCTCATTATGAGACACAATATAAAATGTACTTCCAAAATTATATATGTACGGAAAGAACAGTTTTGCTGAAATTGAAATATATAAAATTTTGACCTGATACAGATTTGAAAATTATAATCATATTGACCGTTAAAATAAATATATTGAAAGCTCAAACACATATGATGATAATTCTGTAAAAAGTTTTGATATTGTAGCAATCTGCTTGAGTGTCTAATATAATTATTCATATAATTGGATATAATTATTTTTAGAACTATATCTGACTTTTTTAAAATTAGTTTTCAAATACTTTAGCACAAATCCATTCTTTCCGTATATAGTTACAGTTAACGACTTATTAACATTAATCATGCTATATTGCGATTATGTTTTATGTTGAAATTGAAAAATATATACAAGGTGTACAACTAAAAGGGTTACAGATTATTATTTTTAAAAAACTAAGCAAAATATTAAATTGTTGTTTTCTTTAGAAATAATAGTCCGTAACACTTTCAGCTTCATACCTTGTATATACTGTTTATAAGATTATAAGATATATTGTTTATAAGATTAAGATGCGTAACAGACTACAAAAAGGCGTAATATCCGTACAAAAATACCTTTTTAAAAAAAGGTAAAAAAAGGCGCCAAGTACACGCATAGTAGTGTATATGTATTATGTTGTTACCCTGTTATGTTGTTACCTCGAAAAAAACAAAGTGGTAGTATTATACCTCCAAATAGCTTTACCCTGTACATACTGTTTATAAAATGCGTAATACTACAAAAAGGCGTGATATCCGTACAAAACTACCTTTTTTAAAAAAAAGGTAAAAAAAGGCGCCAAGTACACGCATAGTAGTGTATATGTTGTTACCTCAAAAAAAGAAAAAGTGGTAGTATTATACCTCGAAAAAATATAAGTAACAAGTGGTGGACATAATCTTTATATCTCGAAAAAATTTAAGCAGTAGTATCTTTATTTCCGAAAAATTATAACCCAAGTGATACACATCACAAAATTATGTTACCTTATCAAAAAGAAGAGTCGCGCTTCAAGTGATCTATTACAATTACAAAAAAGAAATGATATCTCTTTAAATTACAGCGCCAATTACAAAGAGAACGTATATATTGCTTCAAAAAATAATTGTTGCATTACTTTGGAAAATCTTTACATTGTGTCAATTAAAAAAGAATGTATGATAACAATTTTATAAAATTAAAAAATTTTATTTAAATTTTACAAGGGAATACAAGATATTTAAATACAAAGTTTACATGTGTATTTTTTAGTGGTCACAAAGAATTACAGAGGTAACAGTACAAAATAAAAATATTTTATTAAAATATCCAACGAGGGAATACAATTTGTATTTAAATACAAAGTTTATATATGTATTTTTTAATAGAATAAAAGATTTAATCACAAAGAATTACAGAGGTAACAGTACAAAATAAAAATATTTTATTAAAATACATAAATTTTTC
>JASTWP010003648.1:0-20227 GCA_030770255.1 Temnothorax ravouxi
AAAATGGTCCTACATAAAAAACAAGTACACTATAATTTAGTGCTAATTAAGTGCTCTAAAATAACGATAAAATATTGACAGATTATATAACATTTATTTAAATAATATACCACTATATATTGAACACAGTACCGTCGCGGTCGACACAAACACTAAAAAAATTTGCTGCATAAATATATTCGTTACTAAAATGATCGAAAACATATATTATCAAAATATTCCCAAATCAGAGTTTATTGCTAACAGTAAAACAATTACGACAATTAACTTAGACCAGCCGTTGGCGCTGAGCACTAAGTTCCGTCACCTGATCGTCTACGAATTGCTCGCATGATTATAGTATTAAAATAATTCTCAGACATTATATTTTAAAAGAATATCACGATTTGAATTTAGTGCTAGCTGCATAGCGTTGAAATTAATTAGTTTATCCGCGAAGCGCGCGCGCCGCGCTCTAAAGTTCGTTACTGCATCGTCAAAGAATTAGCTGCTTGCGTGTTTTTGGTCCCAAAATAATCCTGAGGCATTGTCACGATTTAAATTTAGTGCTAGCTGCATAACGTTGAAATTAATTTATTAACTTATGAAGCGCGCGCGCAGCGTTCTATAATTCTTTGCAGAATCGTCAGACTTAGGTGCTTGCGTAATTATGCTCTCAAAATTATCCCGAGACATTGTACTTTAAGAAAATATCACGATTTGAATTTAGTGCTAGCTGCATAGCGTTGAAATTAATTTATTAACTTATGTAGCGCACGCGCAGCGCTCTGTAATTCGTTATAGAATCGTCAAAGAATTAGCTGCTTTCGTGTTTTTAGTCCCAAAATAATCCTGAGGCATTGTACTTTAAGAAAATATCACGATTCGAATTTAGTGCTATAGCTGCATAGCGTTGAAATTAATTAATTTATCCTGCATGGCCTGGAGGGCGGCGCGCTTCGAATCGTGATATTTTCTTAAAGTACAATCTCTCAGGATTATTTCGGCACCATAATCACGCGAGCATTTAATTTTTTGACGATTCTGTAACGAATTACAGAGCGCTGTGCGCGCGCTCCACTGATTAATTAATTAATTTCAATGCTATGCAGCTAGCACTAAATTCAAATCGTGATTCTTTTAAAATACAATGTCTGAGAATTATTTTAATACTATAATCATGCGAGCAACTAATTCGTAGACGATCAGGTGACGGAACTTAGTACTCAGCGCCAATGCGGCTGGTCTAAGTTAATTATCGTAATTGTTTTTTACTGTTAGCAATAAACTCAGATTTGGGAATATTTTGATAATATATGTTTTCGATCATTTTAGTAACGAATATATTCATGCAGCAAGTTTTTTAAGTGTTTATGTCGACCGCGACGGTACTGCGTGTTCAATATATAATGGTATATTTAAATAAATGTTATAATCTGTCAATATTTTATCGTTATTTTAGAGCACTTAAGGGGAGAAAGTCAAGTAAATAACCGTTTTTTCTCGAATTTTTTTTAAACAGATGGAAATATTTATTAAATCGGAACAAAGTACATCATAATATTCATGATTTAAGGTATATTATAAAATTTTTGTTATGTCGAAAAATTTCAAAATGGCGGCGCTGCAGGTGCTTGAAGTCGGCTCCTCGGATTTGCGTCGTGCAACGCGCTCAGGTCGCTCTAATTAACTGAAATAAATAATCAAAGTGTTTTTTTTCTTTCTTTTTTTGTTAAAATGCGTTCATATGCTTTGCATAAACCTGAATTTAAAAAAAATCAAAAATTAAAATTTTAGGATTATTTTGAAAAAAACGTTTAACTTTTTCTTCAAAATGGTCCTAAATTTTTAATTTTTGATTTTTTTTAAATTGAGGTTCATGCAAAGCATATGAACGCATTTTAAAAAAAAAACTTTGGTTTTTTTATTTCAGTTAATTAGAGCGACCTGAGCGTTGCACGGCGCAAATCCGAGAAGAACAGCCGCTGCGCCGCCATTTTAAAATTTTTTAATATAAAAAAAATTTTATAATATACCTTAAATCATGAATAGTATGATGTACTTTGTTCCGATTTAATAAATCTTTCCATCTGTTAAAAAAAAAATCGAGAAAAAGACGGCAGCGTTTACTTGACCCTCCCCCCTTAAGTAGCATTTAATTAGTATCTACTAAATTATAGTGTACTTGTTTTTTATGTAGGACCATTTTCTGGAGTCCAGTTTAATAGCAAGCTGGACCCCCCATTTTTTACACGATTTTCTCTTAAATGGTTCGAGCACCAAAATTCGGACTAGGCCACTTAATTAGCACCTCAATATATAGCACTAAATTTTTTACCTAGTGCGAACTTGATTTGCGCTGGTGAGGGTCCAGCTTAATAGAGGTCCATTTCTGCGCTCGCCGCAGTGACTAACTCTTAAATGCATTCTGCGCTCGCCGCAGTGACTACTGTCAAAATGCATTCTGCGCTTAGCGCTGTTTATAATGTGCCATGCAAATAAAATATACGCTCGCTCATCTATTTGAATTAGTGTCATCTTGTGCACTGTGTTCATATACAAGAATTCGTACAAATGGAGTAAATTGCTACCTATATGTGCACATGGGTGCATTTATATCTTACCGTTTAGAGTAGGTACAAAATATATATTCTCTAATGGGTAGATATATGATTGCAACCCGTCTGTAATACAGCAGCGTGTTTATAATCCAGTATGTAAATTAATAGCAAATGGTTGCCAATTTGGCATTAAACTCACTCACTTACAAAGAACTTTGTCCATTTTTATAAAGGTTCTATGCCTCTCGATTCTAGTAACGAGACTTAAAATGAAAGGTTATTGTTAGAGGATTAAAATATTTCTGTATAAACATAATCCTTTATTGTAAGTTAATACCGTTTAGAGATACACTCTTTGAAAAATTAGAAAAATGTACGAAATGGCTTTGTTTTATTCGATTTTTCGACGTCCTAGGCATCTCCCTGTGATTACGGATAATAAACTATTTTAATATATCAATTAAAGTATTTTATACAAATAAATTTGTTACTACTGATTCAGCTAATTGCAAGTTTTTGGATGTGAGTCAGGGATATTCAAAATAATTGATTGTATTCATTACCACCATTTATCACCACGGAGAAATGTCCTGGATGCCGAGAAATCGAATGAAAGAATGCTATACAGTATATTTTTCTAATGTTTTAGAGAGCCTAGTGTATATATCTCTAAACAATGTCGACTTAAAGGATTATGTCTGTAGAATATTCTGATCCTCTAACAATAAATTTTTATTTTAGCAAAGTCTCGTTGTTAGACGCGAGGGTTCTAAAATAGACAGGGGTTCTTTGTGGCAAATCCAATTATCAATAAAGTAAAACGTGATATAAAATAATGTAAAATCTCATAAAGTGAGAGAATGTAAATGTAATGTTTTACTATAAAATAACAATAAATATTTTAAAATTAAAAAATTTTCCTATACTTATCTTCCCGATAAATCATGTAATGGTCATCACCTGCGATAAAAGCAACGTATTATACATTAAAATATGTTTAACGCATTACATTTGTTTTGCTTTTTCACTTAACTTTTGTATATACTTACAATAATAGATTGGGCAGTAAAAATAATCAATAAACTTAATAACATAAATGTTTTGTCGTTTATAGATCTTCAGAAGTTCGATTTCCATTTCAACGATGACAAAATCTTTTCTTGTTCATATTTTTTATTGTTTCTATCGTATATCGACTGATATCTTTCGGGAGATCGTATCTCAAAAACTTTCACTTTACACAGGATTCGTAAATTTTTGTTTTGTTGATAAGCAACAAACAATAAGATAGTTTGCTTTACTGTTCAAAAGTATAGTGATTTGGAATTAAAATACAGCTCTATTGTTTAATTTAATATTATTCGTGGGAAACAAACGCAAAAACGCAATTTTTATAGATACGACTTTGCACTTCAAAATTGTAATCAAATGAACAAGATACGACATATTTATTTTTAAATAACATTTATTATTGTCATTTAAAAATAAATATGTCGTATCTTGTTCATTTGATTATAATTTTAAAGTGCAAAGTCGTATCTATCGAGTATCAAATACGAGAAAATACGAGAAAATTTTGACAACTATAATTTATTTTTGGTAATCTATTTCAAGATAGGATGTAGACACTTAACTTCGAGGTTGCCTGACTGAGCGTTTAAGCAGAAAAACCGGAAATTGTGTAAAATCAATCTCGAATTGTGTAAGATACGACCTCCCGAAAAATATCAGTCGATATGTGAAAAATATATTTCTTGATTAAATTAATAAATTAAAATTTAAGAAATTAATAATAAAATAAAAATTAATTTTATAAACTGAAATTAAAAATATTAGATATATTAATTAAAATTTAAATAAAAATAAAAATTATAATCAATAATTTTATAAACTACTATAGCTGGTTTCCCGGGCTTCGCCCGGGAGTCGTTTTTCTTCAAACGACTTTATATTTGTGTTTTAATATCCTTAATCGAAAAAAATTCCTTTATCAGTTCGGATACCGATTTCCAAAAAGATCGGTAACGAAAAACTATACACTCTATAGCACTTCTCGGAAAATTCTACTCCTATTTTATATACTTTTGGTAAAAATTCGGTCGAATAGTTTAAGAGTATATAAAGAACAGACATACATACAGACATTCAATTTTATATATATAGATAAATTAAAAATATTTTCGTAACATTCTTTGCAGTGTGTGTGGAGATGGGTATAGTATCGGTATTGTTAAATTGATTAGCAATTTAATTATGTGATTGTACGTTTCAGTTTCAGACTGCGTTTCAATATTGAAAGTACGGCGCGTGTATAGTTGACGAAGCGAAAGAATATACTTTTAAAATTCACACGAAAAATTGTTACTATATATATAGGTAAACAAAGTTCAGGCTGGCCGTATTTGGCAGTTTAACTTGATGAAAATATTAATTTTATTACCAGAGAAATTACATAAAAGTTTATTTGAAATTTTAATTGATATACAAACATAAAATTTTCCTACACGGTATAAATAATAAATATAATTAATTGAATAAGTTTATTAAAGAAGAAGCATGAAGCGGACCAGGAGGAGGGGACGGAGGGAAGACACTAGAAGGGGGGGTAATAGTAGTGGTGTAAAGTCGCCCAAAGGTCAGGTTTCGAATAGAATTAAAATATGTAAAGGGTTGGGCACGTCCCTGTAAAACGCCATGTAAAAGGTATCAGATAATGACTGAATGTATAATTATAATTGTAAAGGTTTTTGGGAACGTCTTCCTGAAAAAAACGCCTTTCCAACCGTGGGAGGGAGAGAAATAAAAATTGAATTGAATTGAAATTGAATATTAAAGAAGCACCGCAAATTAAAATATATATCCTTTATTTGTTCTTAAAAGAAATTTCTTATGTCATTTATGATTAAAAACATATAATTGATGCACGATTATTATTATTAACACCGAATTAACACAGAATCTATTGCGTCAAAAAGTTGCAACTATATACATACATATAGATACTATTCAGAATTTGTAAATTATTTTTTAATTATATAATCGAAATTAAAGATTTTTTTTAAATAACCGCAATATTAATCAGATGGCAAAAGTTAATTGAAAATAGCGGATATTAAAAATAAAAATGATAGAATTTTTACATCCATATCTTACACAATTCGAGATCAATTTTATCAATGATACTTTTGACATCCGGCCGCTATATGGCTCCCACATTTAGAATTTATCAACTGTGAATTTAACATCAGATTAATATTTAGCAACTTAAAAACTCTTAAGTTTGAATAACAAAAAAAATTTCATAGTTTCTTAATTAATGGTCTATGTAAGTCGCAACTTTGATGCAATAGACTCTATGTTAATCATCAATATCTTTTTAACTACAATTGACATAACAAATTTCTTTTAAGAGCTGAAAGTCCTAACAAAATTTTGATTACAATAATATAACTTCTCTCTAACACGTCATGCGGAGTTCTCGGCTTAGAGATCAAGTGCGCTATGATTCTATAACTATTAACAACAATTCGTTATCATTATATTGTCGTTGCGCAACTTTTTTATCATATATTATATCTGCACAACGATAATATAACGATGATAACGAAACTGTATATAGGTATAGTTATAAGAGTAAAAAAAATAGCGACGCGACTTATCGACTATTAGCGACTTCGTCCGAAAATGACCCGCTTTATCTTAAGAACGTAGTTACTGCATTGGCCGCTACACGGTATGGCGCTGAAACCAGTGAGAAATGCTGGTCTCGTCTCAACCCGGACCTTTGGCTATCTGTCTATTAATCTGTGAAATTATAGTGTACTTGTTTTTTATGTAGGACCATTTTCTGATATAGGGGGGTCCAGCTTAATAGCAAGCTGGACCCCCCATTTTTTACGCGATTTTCTGCGAAACGGTTCGAGCACCAAAATTCGGATATATAGTTATAAGAGTAAAGAAAATAGCGACGCGACTTATCGACTATTAGCGACTTCGTCCAAAAATGACCCGCTTTATCTTAAGAACGTAGTTATTGCATTGGCCGCTACACGGTATGGCGCTGAAACCAGTGAGAAATGCTGGTCTCGTCTCAACCCGGACCTTTGGCTATCTGTCTATTAATCTGTGGCAGAAGTGTGTGCTCCCCGCTATAGTCAAAGTCAAAGGTCACTGGTCAGTCTCGAGTGGGCAAGCAACGAGTTCGGACGTGTTTCGCGGACGACACGTTTTAACGTGTTCGGACGTGTTTTGTCCGGACGGAAATTTTTTTGAAGTATTGCGACTGTTACTGTCTGCATTGTTATTTCTTAATATATCGAGTCTGAAATACAGCATTAGAATTGTATAATGGCCGACGCAACATCCGAAAAGGAACGCATGTGCCAATAACCAGGAAAGAAGAAGAAGAAAGTCAAAGGTCAAGTCTCGAGTGGGCAAGCAACGAGTTCGGACGTGTTTCGCGGACGACACGTTTTAACGTGTTCGGACGTGTTTTGTCCGGACGGAAATTTTTTTGAAGTATTGCGACTGTTACTGTCTGCATTGTTATTTCTTAATATATCGAGTCTGAAATATAGCATAATTGCACCAATACCATTATTTGAGCCGACATATCGTAGAATTGTATAATGGCCGACGCAACATCCGAAAAGGAACGCATGTGCCAATAACCAGGAAAGAAGAAGAAGAAGAAAGTCAAAGGTCATATCTGTGTAGTGTGTTGTCCACGGTCGGCGATCATTCGCGGCGTGTTATAACTATAACCTGAAACGTGAACGTGAAACATAAACACGAGATTTAATGAAAATATTAGTAAATACGCGCTGAATAATCGTTTTTATCTTTCTGTAATTCCTACAGTTCTCAAATAGTAAAACTTCCGAAAATGTTGTTAAGATGCGCGAGTCCGATGTTCACTTACGGAAAATTTGTACAGGTACGTGTTTGCTCCATTTTTTGAAAGCTAATGAAATATACAATACGACATATTTAATTGTTTCTCATTTAACTGTTTAAGTTTATTGAGTCCCATAGAATTTTTGATTGACACAGTCTTCCTTGAAATTGTAAAGCAATCTCTTCCAACTTACTTTACTCCATTTTTTTGAAAGCTAGTTTAATTTAAATTTAAATTATTAGCTTTTAAGGAGATATCTTAAATAAAAAAATATAAATATATTAGGAATAGGTAGTGTTTGAATGTAATCAGAGAATTATTTATCCAAATGCATATTTAAATGGCTGGAAATCTATTTCAGAACAATCTACCGGTATTGGTTGCTGCTATTAATTCCCCCAACTTTACACAAGTAGCGCAAATAGCTAAGCACTGGGATCCAAAATGGAAGAAGGAAAGGAGACAAAAAGTTATTAAAATAAAACTTCCTTCGTTTGAAGACAAAGATGAGGATCCTACTAAACTGGATAAGGAGGAAATACGATCTCGTATGAAGGAACATGGTTTCTTGCCGCAGAAACCTTGGAATGAAAGACCGGCTTATATTAGTTCTACTTCAACAATTTTCGAGTCCTACGTTGCTCCAGAAGGAGATGGAAAGTATTCTGCCATTACCAAAGAGGTACACGTTCTTTGCTCTTACCTTTTATATTGTATCTTTAATTTGTGCAAAGTATAAGATATACAATAATACATAATTATACATAATGTTTCGCTAGTTTTAAAATATAATATAGAATGTGTGGTTTTTAATTATTTACTCTGTAATTGAAATATAGGGAGCAAAGCAAAAGTTTACATTTTTGGAGAAAAAGAGCAAATCTTTAATGGCCATCAGAAAAATTAAATCGTTTGATGACTCATTCAGTACAACATATTTTTTAGAAGAGGCCTTGGATATCTATCAAAAGGCACATGAAGCTTTAGCTGCGTAAGAGAGAAATGACAAATACATAACGTTTTTGTATCTTTTATAAGTGCAAACATTAAGTTAAAGGAGTTATTGCAATCGATACATAGAGCGTGTTTTCTTTACTTTTTGTAGCAATATTACTAAGTAAAACAAAATTTTTTTTACAGCAAAAATGAAGATGAGATAATAAAATATGTTACAGAAATGGCATATCCTGTAAGTGTTCAAAATTTATTTTGTGTTTGCTATATTATCATGTAACATCATGTTACTTACGTTATTTTCTTACATTTTTAGAAAATAACACATAATATGACGGACAAAACTATACACTGGAAGTTTTTAGAGTCTTTGGAACCGGCCCGTCTCGTGCACGCAAGAACTACAAGTGTACTAACAAAAGACAACGTTTTTGCACAACTTACTGTCCGATTCCACACGCAACAGGTTCAATAACGTATTCTTTATAATTCATTTTTTTAATGACACAAAACAACTGCGAAAATTTCCTCTTGATTTACAGGTTTTAGCAATTTACGATAGATTTGGCCGTCTCATACAAGGGAGCGAAATTCTGAGGAAAGACGTATTAGAATACATAGTATTCGAAAAGCATTTGGCTAATGAGTACGGCGTATGGCGAATTCATGGTAAGATTATACCATCCTGGATGGCTCCGACGGACATAGCGGAAGGCACATATGTTCTACCAAAAGAAAAACACGATCCTGTGCCAACTGAACCGCATCCCGTAGAAGCTACATTAACAGCAGAAGATACGCCAAAGGATGTGACAAGTGCACAATCTTCATGAATTCGCAATACGTATGTAAACTGTTTACTTAATGTTTATATTATGTTGTATGATGTTAAAATATAAAATATATTGCAATTTATGCAATAATCTAAGGTGCATTTATATTCCAGCGAGATTTGCATCAGTACATGTATTACTTTCCCAAAGTTATTTCAGTTTTGATCGTTAAGAAATATTATTACAATTACAACTATACGGAGTATTCGAAAAGTGTGGGACCCCCTATTATCTCAAAAAGAACGCACTTTTACGGAAAATGACTCGAACAAAAGTTGTAAAGGTCGTAAAGTATTATCACTACACGACAGTACTTTACGACCTCTACAACTTTTGTTCGAGTCATTTTCCGTAAAAGTGCATTTTTTTTAGATAATAGGGGGGTCCCACACTTTTTGAATACCCTGTATATCTATTATAATATTAGTGATTACGAAATTGATTATAATTTAGCGCAATTTTCTAGTACTAATTAAATTATTGCTTGCAAGTGAACCCATAGAATATATATCGCGATATAAGGGATATAAGTAAAAATAATTACAATTTTTTTAATTTATAAATAAATACAATTTTCTCGATTATGAGAATAGTGAGAGCAATAATCGCTCCACAACATAGGTATCACTGCGATTACTGAAGAAACTTGATATATTTCAATTGCTTGCGGCGTCTTGTCATCGTTGTAATCTTGTTTAACTCTTTTTTTCCAGCCAACGATCTTTTAATAAACTCAATAGTCCAACTTCCATTAATTTAAGTATCCTATTTATCAAAATTATTTGTTAATACATGAAATTATCACAATCTAGATGTGCTGCTAAGCAGAGATCTCTATTGATGAATAATACACATATACCTCAACTATTTATGAATAAAAGATATGAATAATTTAGATTATTTATAATTATCAATATGTTTAGAATTAAAAAAAATTAGAATCTAATTACGATAAAAATAACAATAAAAACATATAAGAATCTTCTTCTATTTAAACGATTATCATTTTAATATTGATTAAATTGATTTAAGAGGGTTTGTTAGTTTGTTGCTAATAATTTCTATAAATATTCCCAAAGCTTATCTAGAATATTTGTATTTTCTATAGATATTTTTTTTTACCCAAGATCGATGGTTCTTTTGTATTTAAAATTCTTCACGATGCCGGAAGCTACCCATATTTTCGATAAAGGTTTTGGTTTTCCAGTGTTAGTCAAATGACATATAATAGCTCCATTCACTTTATGCATGTCTTCGCCTTGAAATATGGCATATTTCTTTTTCTTCGAGGAACATGCCATTTTATGCATGTCCTCAATTGTTGGTATTGTAATCAAGCGTTTTGCCGTTCTTGCTTGTACACAATTGGTTCCAAATTAAGTATCTATAAGTATATTTAAATATTAAGTACTCAAGCATTTAGATTTTATGCACAAAAAGATCGAATGTGTGGAATCTCAATATAAATTATGATCTTTATATTCTCTTAAATTATGTTTTTACACATTTATTTTTTATGTTGTTTTATTTTTTACATTTTTTATCTGAGGACTAATAAATTATAATGTCAATACAGTACATTATCAATAGAGTACATGTACCTTAAATCCCCCCGATATCTCCAGTTGATCCTTTTAGACTGATAACGCTGTATTTAGTATTAGCCACCAAAGACTCGAAACTATCAAATGGTGGTACAAAAATACTTTTTGTTACATAAATAAATAACAGAGCACTAAATGACATATATATTATAGAATAAGAGAGAGAGAGAGAGAGAGAGAGAGAGAGAGAGAGAGAGAGAGAGAGAGAGAGAGAGAGAGAGAGAGAGAGAGATATGATATGATATGATTTATTATGCCCAAGCTAGGCTAAAGGGCAAAGATAGATACAGTGTTGCAGTACAGAATAAGTGTGCTCTCACTCGCATGAGACAAGCAAGAATAAAGCAGTAAAGAACCAAAACTGAGGTGTCAATACGCGACTTAACTAACAATAAACACAATATATACAATGAAACTAATAACTAACGCAACTTAACTAGTTATAAGTACAATATAATATGTAGTAAAGAAAAAACAGTAGTAAGCGAGAAGTACAGAAGAAAACAGAAGACAAAAGCAGGAATGTTACCCTGTTTCCCGAGCAAGTAAAAATGCTTTGAGAAGATTCTTAAAGGCAGGGAATGAGGAAGTAGAGGTGATATTAACAGGAAGTGAGTGCCAGAAATAGATAGAAGAAGATAAAACGAGTTTCTGTAGGTGGTTGTTCTATGAGAAGGAATATGAAATGTATGAGACGCATGAGAAAGGCGGTCAGATCTTCTCAACAGCGGATCAAGCAACGTAAATTTTTCACGCAAGTAAGAAGGGGAGCACATGTGAAGTATGCGAAACATTTGACAACCTAGAAAATATAGTCTTCTATTTTCAACTGAAAGCCATCTTAGTTGGCGTCTATACGGAGTAATATGTTCATTTCTCTTAAGATCAAAGATAAAGCGGATGCAACAATTGACGAGTCTCTGCAATAAAGTATTTAACTCACCACTTAAACCGTGATAGACTAAGCAACAGTAATCAATGTGTGGCATAATTAGAGCTAATACGAGTCTTATCCTCAGCCCCGTAGAAAGTGAATTTTTATTAAACTTAAGTTTATGCAAAAAAAATGAACTTTTTGGGAGATGTGTAAAATGTGTTTCCTCCAAGACAAGCTAGACGTAAAAATTACACCCAAATTTCTGACTTCATTAACAAAGAGTATAGGTGTTTGGTTCACAATAATGGGTGGTAAACTATGGTTTATGCCGGTTTACTATGGCTTGTGATCGATGCCGGATTTATGCTTTCTTTTCCGTCTTCTTGGGCAGCAGAACGGCCTGGATGTTCGGCAGGACGCCACCCTGGGCAATGGTCACGCCGGACAACAGTTTGTTCAATTCCTCGTCGTTGCGGATGGCGAGTTGCAGGTGACGGGGAATGATCCTAGTCTTCTTGTTGTCACGAGCGGCGTTACCGGCCAACTCCAATACTTCAGCGGCGAGATATTCCATTACCGCGGCCAAGTAGACCGGTGCACCGGCGCCAACGCGCTCGGCGTAATTTCCCTTCCTCAGCAGTCTGTGAATACGGCCCACGGGGAACTGCAGTCCCGCCCTGTTGGAACGAGACTTCGCCTTTCCCTTGACTTTGCCACCCTTTCCGCGTCCAGACATGTTGCTCAATTAGCGAATACGGGTTAACGGAGATCCTTCGTTCGTGAGAAGCAAGAGGATTGTGACTACCCATTATTGTGAACCAAAACCCCATTGTGTGGAGGGAGGGAGGGAGAGAGAGAGAGAGAGAGAGAGAGAGAGAGAGAGAGAGAGAGAGAGAGAGAGAGAGAGAGAGAGAGAGAGAAGCCCAGCGACACTTCCAATATCCTCGATTTTTTAAGATGTTTGGGAGTATAGCCTCTGTTGTAATTATATATATTATTGCAATATATTATTTTTACATATTCTAGAGATAGAAAAATACTATAAAAAACTGAAGAACTGATTTCCATCTTAATTTTAAGGTCAAATATTAAACTCTTGAATATATCAAATAATTGCTATTTTATTTTATTATGACATGTATGTACATTTGTCTTACAGTGCGTTTACTTTATTTTTTAACGAAAATAAACAACAATAAAACGTTCTAATCGATTCATTCAGACATACCTTGATTGCAGAGGTTTCCAAAGTTATAAAATAAGTGTTCGTTGAAAGACACGTTTTTACATTTATCTTTACTCCATAAGATATTCCTGCGAATATTTTGTGTCAAAAAAGTGCACAGACTCAGTAGTATATACATAATCAGTATAATGCACCATATTTCCCAAGAGAAAATTTTTACCATCCATATATTGTCATATATCATTTCGCGATGAATATATAACTGATTTCTATAAAATTATTTTAGAATTATCAGCTATGTGTGATGTAATTTAATTCCTATTAAATTAAATTACTATTTTGAGATTTGAATAAATATTAAATCAATTATCGAATAAACATTTAACAAGTTTGGTGATCACCAACTGACCTGTTTATCCAAAGAGGTATTGAAAAATCATGTCTGTGAAGTTGGCCCCCCTTTTTCAAAATTCGGAACTTTTTATAAGAGTTCTGGATTCCCCAGCAAGAGTTCTAGAGTTCTCTATGATTTTTAAAAAGAGTTCCGTCATTTAAAGTGGTAAAAACACCATTTTAAAAATGAGGGGGCTAACTTCACGGCGCCCCCCATTTTTGAAAAAATGAATTTTTTATGGCAGTTCCGGATAGATTTCGATGAGTTCTAGAGTTTCCTATAGGTTTTAAAAAGAGTTCCGTTCAAATAAGCCCAAAAATCGATGTCAAAGTTGAACAAAAAATTTACAATTTTAAAAAAAAATCAATTTTTTATGGTAGATTTAGAAAGATTTTGACGAGTTCTAGAGTTTCCTATAGGTTTTATAACGCTACGACCAATATTTCAAAAGTTACAGCCCTTCAAAGTGCCACACCTCGAAAATTTTCTAAGTCCCAAGGGGTAATTTTTTTTTCGGAAATCGGCAGTTCTTGCAGGAGTTCTGGTGGCCCCCCAAAGAGTTCTATCGAAAACTATTAGGGTGCAAAGCGCTCCGAAGAATATTTCAAAAGTTACAGCCCTTCAAAAGGTCACCCCTAAAATTAAAAAATTATTTTACTGGAGTTCTGGCGAGAGTTCTGGTGGCCCCCCGAAGAGTTCTATCGAAAACTATTAGGGTGCAAAACGCTCCGACCAATATTTCAAAAGTTACAGCCCTTCAAAGGGTCACCCCTAAAATTAAAAAATTATTTTACCGGAGTTCTGGCGGGAGTTCTGGTGGCCCCCCGAAGAGTTCTATCGAAAACTATTAGGGTGCAAAACGCTCCGACCAATATTTCAAAAGTTACAGCCCTTCAAAGGGTCACCCCTAAAATAAAAAAATTATTTTACCGGAGTTCTGGCGGGAGTTCTGGTGGCCCCCCGAAGAGTTCTATCAAAAACTATCAGGGTCTGAAACGATTCGACAAGTATTTCAAAAGTTACAGCCCTTCAAAGTGCGCACCTCGAAAATTTTCTAAGTCCCAAGGGGTAATTCCTTTTTTCGGAAATTGGCAGTTCTCGCGGGAGTTCTGGTGGCCCCCCGAAGAGTTCTATCGAAAACTATTAAGGTGCAAAACGCTCCGACCAATATTTCAAAAGTTACAGCCCTTCAAAGGGTCACCCCTAAAATTAAAAAATTATTTTACCGGAGTTCTGGCGAGAGTTCTGGTGGCCCCCCGAAGAGTTCTATCGAAAACTATTAGGGTGCAAAACGCTCCGACCAATATTTCAAAAGTTACAGCCCTTCAAAGGGTCACCCCTAAAATAAAAAAATTATTTTATCGGAGTTCTGGCGGGAGTTCTGGTGGCCCCCCGAAGAGTTCTATCAAAAACTATCAGGGTCTGAAACGATTCGACAAGTATTTCAAAAGTTACAGCCCTTCAAAGTGCGCACCTCGAAAATTTTCTAAGTCCCAAGGAAGGGCTGTAACTTTTGAAATATTGGTCGAATCGTTTCGGACCCTGATAGTTTTCGATAGAACTCTTGGGGGGGCCACCAGAATTCCCGCCAGAACTCCGGTAAAATAATTTTTTAATTTTAGGGGTGACTCTTTGAAGGGCTGTAACTTTTGAAATATTGGTTGAATCGTTTCGGACCCTGATAGTTTTCGATAGAACTCTTCGGGGGGCCACCAGAACTCCCGCCAGAACTCCGGTAAAATAATTTTTTAATTTTAGGGGTGACCCTTTGAAGGGCTGTAACTTTTGAAATATTGGTCGGAGCGTTTTGCACCCTAATGGTTTTCGATAGAACTCTTCGGGGGGCCACCAGAACTCCCGCGAGAACTGCCGATATCCGAAAAAAAAAATTACCCCTTGGGACTTAGAAAATTTTCGAGGTGTGGCACTTTGAAGGGCTGTAACTTTTGAAATATTGGTCGTAGCGTTATAAAACCTATAGGGAACTCTAGAACTCGTCAAAATCTTTCTAAATCTACCATAAAAAATTGATTTTTAAGAAAAATTGTAAATTTTTTGTTCAACTTTGACATCGATTTTTGGGCTTATTTGAACGGAACTCTTTTTAAAACCTATAGGGAACTCTAGAACTCATCGAAATCTATCCGGAACTGCCATAAAAAATTCATTTTTTCAAAAATGGGGGGCGCCGTGAAGTTAGCCCCCTCATTTTTAAAATGGTGTTTTTACCACTTTAAATGACGGAACTCTTTTTAAAAATCATAGAGAACTCTAGAACTTTTGCTGGAGAATCCAGAACTCTTATAAAAAGTTCCGAATTTTGAAAAAGGGGGGCCAACTTCACAGACATTGAAAAATCGACCGCCGCAAGTCGCGGTCTAAATGTTTCTATTTTTGGTATCGCGACGGTTTCGTTGCGAAAAATAATACCTAATAATCCGTGTTTATAAGTCAAGTCTTCTTCCGGCATGCCCATGCTGTCTATATTTACTTTCACTGGCTGCAATCTAAAGGTATAAGATATCTTTTGGTTACAATAAGTTATGTTAATGTTTGATTTTATAACACAACAATCTGTTCTCTTGAGCCGAGTATGGTCTTATAGTAGGAGAGCCGGCTGCACAAAACCCTCCCTCATCGAACATCCGGCTAAATTTTATTCGAATAGATAGCTTTTTTAGTGGTTAACCCTGTGCCGGGTTTTATATGCTCTGAAACTTGACCAAAGTGTTTAAAAAAGGGCCACTTCCGGTATCATTTTTTGAGATGAAACCCCCTTAAAGAACATCCGGCTGAAACTTGTGTCAATCGATTCAGGATGTCAAGCACTTTAATAAAAAAATATGCTGCCACCCCCCACCTTGACAGGAACCATGGCAGCAACCCTTAAACGTGACATATTTTCGTACCGTACCTCCCTCACAGAACATCCAATTTTTTTTTTGGAAATGTAGCTCGAACATTCCTGAACATAAAAAAACAATGCTGCCATCGCTGACCGTGACCAAAAATTTTTGTGCCACCCGTAAGTTGCGCGACTTTTGGCTGCCAATTCGTAACGGGTCAACACTTCCCTCACCGAACATACGGGTAATCTCTTGCCATGTATTTAAATAAAAAATTAGACAATCTTTGACGAGAACGATCTTAAGAATTAACCGACTATGAATACCGTCCATACTAGCGCTAAAATTCCCATCGAATATTTTGTGGAAATAATAGTTTGTGATAAACTAGCTGCGCGTATGTACATACATTGGTAGAGGTATGGAATGAAACAAGGTAAGTTCATATAACATTCACGTATTTTTATTTCTTTATTCTTTATTCTTATTTTTTTTATTTAAAATCTTAAAAGTAAGATATAAAACATAAATATAAATCAGGAGAACTTTTTTAATCGCTATCGCTGTTGGAACTATCGACAGTATAGTCCTCGTCGTCACTATCATTATGCTTAATTATGATTAATATTTCCATTGTTGTTTATCATTTAACTGGCGAAGTAAAAGTAATTTATTCCATTTATATTTGTTTTATATCCTACTTTTAAGATTTTAAATAAAAAAATAAGAATAAAGAATAAAGAAATAAAAATACGTGAATGTTATATGAACTTACCTTGTTTCATTCCATACCTCTACCAATGTACGCGCAGCTTGTTTATCACAAACTATTATTTCCACAAAATATTCGATGGGAATTTTAGCGCTAGTATGGACGGTATTCATAGTCGGTTCTTAAGATCGTTCTCGTCAAAGATTGTCTAATTTTTTATTTAAATACATGGCAAGAGATTACCCGTATGTTCGGTGAGGAAAGTGTTGACCCGTTACGAATTGGCAGCCAAAAGTCGCGCGACTTACGGGTGGCACAAAAATTTTTGGTCAAGGCCAGCGATGGCAGCATTGTTTTTTTATGTTCAGTAATGTTCAAGCTACATTTCCAAAAAAAAAAATTCGTATGTTCTGTGAAGAAAGTATTGACCCGTTACAAATTGGCAGCTAAAAGTCGCGCGACTTACGGGTGGCACAAAAATTTTTGGTCAAGGCCAGCGATGGCAGCATTGTTTTTTTATGTTCAGGAATGTTCGAGCTACATTTCCAAAAAAAAATCGGATGTTCTGTGAGGGAGGTACGGTACGAAAATATGCCACGTTTAAGGGTTGCTGCCATGGTTCCTGTCAAGGTGGGGGGTGGCAGCATAATTTTTTATTAAAGTGCTTGACATCTTGAATCGATTGACACAAGTTTCAGCCGGATGTTCTTTAAGGGGGTTTCATCTCAAAAAATGATACCGGAAGTGGCCCTTTTTTTAACACTTTGGTCAAGTTTCAGGGCATATAAAACCCGGCACAGGGTTAACCACTAAAAAAGCTATCTATTCGAATAAAATTTAGCCGGATGTTCGATGAGGGAGGGTTTTGTGCAGCCGGCTCTTGGACTATTACGTAAAATTTAGCGACTCGGAAAGTAGGTTCCATATTTCCCCGCAGAGTCCTGTAACCTTCGTATTATTATCGTAGAACTGAAGGAAATGCGGCTGCTGAAATATATAATTGACGAAATCATCATCTAACTCAATTTATAATTCTTAATATGTTATTATTTAGTAAATAACGTCTACTTTATGTTTTTTCATGTAAAAATAGGTATTCTTCATGATATCATGGCTATCATATATTTGTGATTATTAAGGATGTATGGGAGGTACAGTCTGAGATGTATAGGGCATAATTTTCAAAGCGCTACCAAGTGAATAAAAATTTGTGAGAATGTTCTTTTAGTCTTCTTGATGTGCTACAAAAAAGTAGAAACGAATCCACTAAACGGTTGCTGAGATATAACGATTTTAATTCACTGATTTTACTAAAATTTTACTAAAATTAGTGAATTAAAATCGTTATATCTCAGCAACCGTTTAGTGGATTTCTTTCTACTTTTTGGTAGCACATTAGGAAGACTAAAAGAACAATCTCACAAATTTTTATCCACTTGGTAGCGCTTTGAAAATTATGCCTTATACATCTCAGACTGTACCTTCCATACATCCTTAAGAAATCTCAATTAAAATTAAAAACACTATAATTTTAGCATTAATTTATTATTATATTATCAAATATCCAATTGTTTTTCTTATAGATTTCTGTAATCTCGTTTTTTAATATTGAAACTTAAGATACCGTTTCAAATATTACAAAAAATTGAAGAAAAGTATACCTTTTTTTTTCTTTTCAAAGAGAGATCTCATAGCTTAGATTATTCAACAAATTTAAATATTTAACAATATAAACAATATTTAAATTTTTTATAATATAAATTTCTAGATATAAATTATTATTTTTTAAATTAAGCCAATATTAAAGATCATAATTTTAACAGAAATTTCAATATTGTGTAAATGAAGGAAATGTCGACAATAACCATCAGATATTTTCTAATAACATACCTGGAAAGATGTTAAAGTTAAGTTCTGTATTTGAAAATTGTGGATCTCGAGTGCTCGATTCTGTCTGAGGCGTTCTTGTTGCATCCTGGCATAAATCGGTACGCTGGAAATTGGCACGAAATTCTTCTGTGTCTTGCTCTACATCACACCGTACATGTTTTTGTCTCGGACAATGACAAAACTTCATACATAATAGCCAGAAGTATTTTATATAATATGGATGCGCTGTTAATGCTTTACAAAGATTTACAAGATTGTTACTTTATTGGGTGGCGCAATTCGACATTTTTATTATATGTTCGTTGACATATAATTTACGATCAATATTAAAAGGAAGAAAGAAAGCCCTTATCATGATTGGATTGATTTCTGTGATTAGATGAAAAAAGGAGATGTGTCATCACGTTACTTTAGATAAGATCCTGCTTTAAATCGCGTCCTTAGATTATTATCTTTTACTTTCATATGTATTTTCTATTTTCTGAATATAGACAAATATATGAAAAAGTAATCGTGCAAAGTACATTTTAAATCTAAGCAAATGAATTAAATAATAATGATAAAACAGAATCATCGTAAAAATATAGAATTTATTCAATACGTTTGCTTTCTCTCTGTTTTTGATAATACGCTCGAGCCTAGGTGTCGAGCGTCCCCGCGGTAACCTCCGGTGGGATTCTCGTGGTTGGCGGGGTCGAGAAGGAATATTGCCTCTCTTAGTTTGAAGTCTATATATTTCAAGGAGATTGAATCACAAACTGTATTGCGTAAATGTCCGCGCTATTCACAACTGAGTCACAGCGCGCGAATAACACGGTAATTTTACCCGAATAGTACGCTCGTAACACGCACGCCTGCTTGCGGGGTCGAGCCCGCGATCTGGCGGGAGGAAACGATCTCGCTACCGCGACGGGAGACGAGAGTATCCGAAAAGACCCGAAGGGCCGAGTCGCTGCGACACGTGCGCCACGCGCTGGTGGCAACCGCAGCGTTCACTAAACCGAACGAACCTAAAGGCGTCGCGAAAAGTAATGCCTCCCTTCAAACTATAATAAATACGCAACACTCTCTTTTTCTCTCTCTCTTTCTCTCTAGCGCAAGAAATATCAGATTTTATATTGCGTTTACATAATTTACCCGTGACAAATCAATTTTAGTCGTTATCGCACAATACGAAATGCCATCATGCTTTGACTACTTCATACTTTGACGGCACATGTCGTCATTAAATGCGAGCGTTGATCGATCGAAATAAATTTTACGTGTGTCGTGATTTTTAATACAAATACTGAGAGTTGAGTGCATGTTGTTTTTATATGATGTTACTTAGATATCGTAAATATAAAGAATTTATCATATAAGTTACATATATAAAGGAACAGGAGAAATAAACCATAAAAAGGCATAGGAAAGTTTGCCGAAGTTAAAAAGTTAATATAAGATTTGACTTTTAGTCATATATTTCTTTTTAAATATTTTTGAAATGTTATTATC
>JASTWP010003649.1:0-20214 GCA_030770255.1 Temnothorax ravouxi
ATATATCAGAGAGAAAGAAACTAACAGTTTTATTGTACATTAGATAATTTTATCAACGTCTTTGGAAAAGATATATTCCAAAGCAGCGTGTATCTCTCGCTGCTTTAAGATATATATCTTGAATCTGAAGTCAAGCTACATGAATAATCGTAATCATGATAATGAGTAGTCTCAGTTGCCTTGAATCACTAGGGGGTGACTATTGAACCATTCGTTTCTCAAACTGTGAGTCTCTAAATGCTTGATATGCTCTTAAGACGAGATAACGATTGCAAATACTAAATAAAGACTCTATTGATCGATGAGTTTAGCGTAATTGCGCGGCAAACAGTTTTTTTCGACTATATTGGAAAAGCGTTAAAATATTACGTGTCTAGCCATTGACATTAACAATATACTCGGGCAGAATACACACGATCGATCGATTATGTGCCTTCGCTACGGAGATCGACGCCCATCGATATGCCCGGCAGCTTTTAACGAACTGTCGTTAGTCCCTTATCGCGCGATCTGAAGTGCCGGTTCGCAATCTCCTTTTATCGCGATGAAAATTCATTTAAACGACAATCGCAATTACTCTGTGAGTTCACGCCGCTATTGTCGAATCGCTGGCATAAGTCAATGGACCAATTGATCTTAAACCTGATTTATTGTTAGATACAGTAATGTTTCTAATATATCTTCTTTAACAATCCGCCATTCTTAACCGTTCACTCAACGGTAAATAACTAATTATTTTGGCTTAATAAATACGTTTTACAATATGAATTGCGACAAATCGTATCGAGATAATATCAAGTTTAGTGCCCTTGGAAGTTTCTTATCGATAAAGAATGAAATGTTTAACATTTGGTAATAATAATCACTGAATATTAAAAATAACTGAATTTTCTTTTCGATGCATTTCGCAGAGGTGAGATATTTATATATACTACGCTTTTATATTGCTTGAGAAATTACAGGATCGTTGTGCCATCGCCCAATAAATCGCGACGATAAAAATGTGAATGTCTATTGGATCGTTACGCGAATTCTTCGACGAATCGAGGACTTCTTTCGTCGAAGATATTCAAGAAATTGGTCACATCATTTTATTGGCGCGTCGCTAAAATACGAGAGCGCGATAAAGATCATATCTTCACGATTGCTATTGTCCATCGTGATGTGGCGTAAATAATCTTTCAGGTAAAGGAAAATTCTTGTGGTTTATTGTAAACTCGAATTGAAAAAACAAAAAGTAGAATAATACATTATTTGGCGACGAATTATATTATATTTGAAATAATAATTCTTTCTACTCAAGCTATATAGTTACACGATTTTATTTCGATATTTCCATTAGAATTGTAAGTATTGTGGAAGCTATATGACTAACAAAAAATATAGATTTCATTTCTATTTTCGTCCACAAAACAATATTGCGTATCGAAATATTTCATATTGTTGTCACTATTGACAGTTTTCGTTTTATCAAAACCCCCGCTCCGTTTAAATTCGAGGTAAACAAAAACCTCATTATGGAAGGGTGCAATGTAAACGAGTCGACCTTTTCAAGCTTTGTGTCTGGTTGAGCCTTTGGCTAACCGTTCTGCGAATCCTTTCCACATATCCGTAACCCTTAACCATTCTCCGCCTCCCCCTCGCTGAACTCGAAGGTAGGAAAAACGTGCCGGACGGAATTTCCTGGCGCGATTCGACGTCCCTTTTATCGGGGCGATAGAGTCAATCGGTCTCATTCAACGGAATCCCTCTTTCTTGTCCGAGGGCGCAGGGATGAGAGGCGGTGTGGCGGGAGTATGGACGGAAAAAGAGGGGTAGGGGGATATCGAAGAATGGGGGCGCAGGCCCCGATGTCAGCGGATACCGAATTCACCCCCTTCGCGCCCTGCGATCCTCGTTCTTGCGCCCCCTCCGGCCAGATCGTACCTCCAGCCAATCTGAAATCACATTAAGTCCGTCTCGATGCGTCCAGTCAAAACTCCAATTTAAAAGTTCCTGCCAGACTCTTTCTCTCCCCGTTCTCTCCCTCTCCTTCCCTCTACTCGCCACCGCCGCGCCTTTGTCGCTCCCGATCTCTCTTCAGGCAGCTGGAATTAGAAATACCGAAAATAGTTCTTCATCGACCGCCGACTAATTCTGCCGTTCCGCAAACGCACGCACGTACAAGGGACCCGCGCGCGTGTGTGTGTATGTGTGCGCGCGCGGCGTCTACCCTTTCCTTCAAACGCGTGTCGGTGTACGCTGTGGATGTGGATGTGTATATGCGCGTTGCGATCGCGCGAGCGAGCTTTTGCACAGCTGGATTGAGGGGGCAGATCGAGGAACTCTGCGATTGGCCGTTACGTCGCGGCCGCATTATTGGCGCATTCCGCTCCATGACAGGTTGCTCTGGGGCGAGGCGAGAGAGCTTCGAGAGGAAAGCTGCCCGACAGGTGCCCCCGCCGCGCTGCCACCGCCTGGGAGCTCGCCGGAACTTTTTCGACCAATTAATGAAATCGCCGCGCGGAACGTTGGGGTGGCGTTTGGACCGCGCCATATTTTCTCCTCTGGGCGAAGATTATAGCAGATTCCGTGACTTAAACCGCGGGATTGCCAGTCGATATTTCCTACTCAACAGAGAAACGAGACCAAAGAGAGGAGGACGCGACAATTGGCCGTGCGCTTAACTGCAGATAAAACTCGCGTACACTTCGTTCGCGAAAAGTTATTTCTCGGTCCCGATGATCTCTCCGACCACAGATATCTCGCGGGGATGTAAAATTAAATCCTGTTTCAGGGAGAGACGCGCGGATCGATATTCGATTAGTTCTGAATCGGATAAGACTTTATAATTGGTTCGCGCATACTCAACAGATGAAATTCATCTTCGTCCCCTGGAAGGTCTGGATCGCAATTACCACGTTAAATTTTTATGCGTGAAGCTATGCGTATGTATATATCTTTGCTTGTCTAATTTTATAAGTTTCAGTGCATAATTCCTGGCTTTCTAAAAAAATTTATGTAGAGATTGAATTTTTTCATAAACATAAAGGGTGTAGTTGTCTAAAAGGCAATAATTACTGTAAGTAAAGTTGCGATCCAAAAATTAATATGATGGAAATTAAGTAAAATAATGCATACTGCAAATATACATTTCAAACCAAAAGTACGTTATAGAAAGTATGTTGTACCCTTTGCAATCCGTTCGCCGCGTAAGAAAGGCCAGGAACGCATCAGTGAATACATCAGCGCATTCCTGCGCTCGTCAGTTCTTGCGTGAGTTTAACTGCCGCCGACAAGAAAGTAAAGGATCATTTCCCGACTCCCAGGAGAGCCAGGGCAAGAAACGCGAGCGCATCTTGTACGCGAGAATAAGGAATAGCCGCTCGAAATAGACGCGGACGAGAAGCGTGGCGCTAAATCAGAAAAGCGTCGTTCGCGCAGCACTAATGCTCGGTTAATCCCCGCGCTGGCGAGAATACGGCCTCTCGAGACATTGGTGCGGAATATAAAATATGTAAGAAGTTTTCTCCTAGCCGAGACGAAAAAAAGCGGCAGAACAAAGAAAATACGTAGTCAAGTCGAAGAACGTCGAAGAGTTCGGCGGGGTTCGGGGCCTCGAGGATATCGTCGGCAGAACGTGCCGTGGAAGAGCAAAAGGAGAGAGAGATGAAAGTAGAAAGCGAGAAAGAGAGAGAAAAGAAGGACCAGAAGTCCGTTGTTTTCTCGGCAAACAAAAATCCCACATCGAAATGAGTTTAAAATCGCCGCGTAATCCGTGGCCGATCCTTGTCTCCTCCTCTTTCTCCCCCTCGTCGTCGGCAAGCCGTCTTAAACTTTTCCGGGATGCTTGAGGCGAGCAAAGCCGGATCCGACGATGATATATATGTCGTGTCGCGGAAATGTCGTTAGGAATACTTTTCTATCGAGAAGAGGAGGAACCCCATTAGATTGGCGAATGGAATAAGGAACGTCAGAACTTTTCGCGATGACGAGATCGCGGTCTACCAAAGCGCTGCCGCGACGTATTCGTTGTCACGATGATTATTCGCATCGTTTGGAATTTCCAGAATTCGGCCTATCCTGTCAATACGAATTTATCATGGTAATTATAAAAGAAAATTTGCATAAGACTGAAATTGAAGATTCGTTTCGTATGCTGTTTAAAGATACTGAAGAGAAATTCGTAGGATTGTATTCGTAGAATTGTTTGTCGATTTGTTTCAAACTTTATTTTCGGCGGGATAATCAGATCGCTTCGGACCGTTCTACGTGGAATACGAGAGACCTCTCGATCGTGAGGATCTGTTTTGAAGAATATATACGAATTCCGCAAACGTCCGGCAATAATTATTTCTTATAAAAACAAACGAGCTGACGCGTAGCGTTTCAGAATTTTAATTGTAGAATGAGAGGTGGAAGACTGCTGCGAATGATTTCCCGGAACTACGAAGTATAGGTATCGAGATTGTACGGTAGCAATCAACCGTTGCCACGCCAGGGATCAATGATCCCGTAGAACGAACGAGGCGTGGTAGATAGATAATAAAGACGAAGGTGCAAAGGTCCATCACAACCAGCGGGGTATTAGATTATCGGCTGTATTAGACGTAGATCGAGAAAAGGATTGCTCTTTCTGCCTCTATCCGCGGGGCTTTCGTGGCCTCCGGTAATCGGATTGTTCTTCACCAAGTAACGCGCGTTACTAGAGAAATCTTCAAAGCGTGATGTGTGGACATAAATGTCAAATCTTGGATACTTTTCAATGAATACGATAATCGAATGTCGTTGGTGAACTGGTAAGACCAACATAATCTAAATGAATTTGGTAATTGAACGTTTAAGTATCTACGTTAACTTTCCATGCACGTGCATTATGAAGTAGGGCGGGAGGGGGAAAGAGGGAGAGAGAGAGAGACTGCATAAAAATAATTTAAAAATTAAGTTTATAATTATTTGACATATAAAATATATGTAAAGAAAAATTAAGAAAAATTAATAAAATAGAAATTATACAGCAGCTTCATGCACAATTTGAGCTTACTTTAAATTTCGTTTTGCTTTGTTAGATAATAAAATATTAAATGTAAAAAGATTTCGGCAACGCAAGTAAAACATTATATATGGTAAATTTGAATATTTAAATATTCTTTAACTTCTCACGTTATTAGATATCAGGAACGATAATATTCTTATCTATTTCGTGGACGCTCACGACGTTGGCACGCGATCAACGTGTTTTTACGAAAAGCGCAGGATATTTTCTACTCCAACGTTTTGGCTCCGAACTAACTTCTTCTCAGGGAATAAAATACTGGCGCCGAGATGTCTACATGTTGGAAAGTTTTATGTCCATATTAAAAATAGTTTTACACCAGTTCAGGGCACACGCTAGCAATACAAATCATGTGTATCGCGCCTGTCTTTTTTTTTATAGCGAGAAAACTATTTTATCATTTTTATTAAATGATAAATTTATTTTTAAAACATTTGTTGACTGTATATTGCTCGAGAAGAGAAAATGTGAAACTGCAAATCAAATATTTCATGATATCATCGCATCAATATTTTCTATGTATTTTATGTGAATTCAAAATGTATTATGTGCAATGACAAACAAATCACCTGCAGCTTAATACCTGAATAAAAAATTACGATTATATTTATAGGAAATTAATGTAAAATTTATGGTATTTTAAAGTAAAATTCTCGAATTATATTTCAAATATTTTTGATTTCTTTCTTCGCATTCTTCAAATTTGAATTGTTAAATTAAAATCGATAGGAAATCACTGCCGTGATCTAAGATACATAAATATTGCGCAGTGAAACGGAAAAATTATAAATCACACAACCACGTTCTTCACGCAAGACAGATGTATTTGCACAGATGTATACCAATGATTTGTCGAGCTCTCGCGCAAAAACAACTGGCACTTCAGCTGTGTCTACCACCGCGACGCCGCATCCCTTACTTATCTTCGCAGCATCTGTCCGTTGTAATTTGTCATTTCCCAGCTGCGTTTTGGGACGAACGCGAGCGAATTTACCGTAAGGTATCGTTCGCGTAGGTGCATGTTTGCACCCTCGCTGTCTCATATGCGGACAATTTATAATGTAAACTCGCCTGTGTGTCGCAAAATTTCTATTTAACATACTGTTTTTAACAACTCGCGCTGTTATTATAGAAACTGTTCATAGTAGAAACTGTTCATAATAGAAACATAATTGTCTTACTCATTTAGTAGACAACGCAAGAAGTCTTTTCTAGTCTTATTTGCCATTTCCAATGTTAATTCTAAAAATAAAACAAGTTTAAAATGATTCGGTGAAGCGAAAAGATTAAAGAAAAAAATTTAACCGTTAAAGAGAAGTTGAGTTATCTATTCTTAGATCGTACGTATTAACCGCGACGTAAAATTAAAAGCATACGATTTTAATTGAAATCACTGAACCGAGGAAGATTAAAACGCATTTTTGAAGCGCTTTGTGCAGCACCGCGTGTAACATATCTATGATGGAAGGACGGCCATTCCACCCCGTATAGTCCGTACACAGACGCAGGTTATTATTATCCACAAGAAATCCACCGGACGAGAACGCTCGCTGGGTCAACCTATTAATCTCGGAGCAGCGACCGCGGTAACGATTCGGCGGAATGCTGCTAGACCATTATGCCCAACCTCCTTCCTCCACCTTTCTCCTCTTCCGATTGCATTAAGCCTGTCCGTTGTAAATGAGGTATAGCCATCGCGCAAGAATATTTCCTGGATCAAACGATTGACCTTGAAACAGTGCAACAAGGCTACGGCGCCGTTTGCGGAATCGAACGGAGGCGCGTGGTCAGCTGAACCTTACGGAAGAGGAGGAAGAACCTGCGGCGCCGCGCCGCGCCGATCCGAGAAGCGGTAGGCAGGGCCGCGGCGAGACGTTGAAGAGGGTCGAAGTCTTACCCGTATCTCCGAGGGAGATCGATCGTGGCCCCCAGGAATCTTAATGGAGCCCGGGATTATCGGCCTTGCAGACATGGCGGAGGAAAGAGAGGGAGAGAGAAAGGGAGGAGAGGAACTTCGCTCCTACGAGCAAACAAACGTAATTGCACGCGAATCTGCCCTCACCCTCCGGCGCGCACGGCTTATACGCTGATCGTCTTGCCGCGCTCTCGTCTCGCCTCGCCTTACTGAGAGCCATTACGGTGACTATGATTTAATCAACGCGGCGCGGCGGCGTAAAATCATTATCAATAGCACAAGTGGCCAACGGTACCGCGAGTGCGTGAGGTCGACGAGACGTGCGGTTGTCCGCTTTCGATCCCTAAAAATCGCGCATCGTTTACAAATGCTGGAATGATGCTTGGAATAAGCATTATTTTATTATAATTACACTTAAGAAACATATATATAAATAGTTGTATCCTTTCAGAATTGTAACGACGACAATAGGCTGCGCCGTTAAGCAATTAAACATAAACGTTTTGCAAATTAAAAATTAATCTCACAATCACAAGTATATCACAAATTACCAAAGTAAAAGTATATTGTTGTTAAAATTTTGAAAGGTTATTATTAAATTATTAAAAATTATTATATCATATATTATGTGGAAGAAGCAAAAAAGTTGTACAAAACGCGAACATCTTATGCAAACTTCCTCTCGATAGATATCCGGGCGTCACACGTAAGGATACTTATCGTAAGTGCAGTTTGTCATATCTGTTGCATACTTAAGAGACACCGATGGTGTCGTGTTGGTGGTAACGATACGTTATTCTGACCTCGCATTTATGACGCTTCCAAGTAACGCAGTCGGTGCCTGTCGCGAGAATCGTGAGCGCAAATGCAGCGGGAAGATTAATCACGTGATAGCGCTTTAACGACTCCCGTATGACAGAATTGCCAACCCCTATTCTTCTTCCATTCTGTCATATCTTTGACGTCGGCGATTATCGATAAGTGCTGCAGCACTCAAGAGCATCGACGATTTTGCGTCTTTACGCAAGCGTGATTCACCGCGTCTCCTGCTTGTTTATATAAATATAGTGACGACTATAACTATTGGCGATTGACTATTTTATGTAATTAAAAACATAAATATACTATAACAATTATAATATTGTCTTTCAAATCATTCAGATACACGAGAAAATGTATCTTTCCAGTAGCTGCAGTATCGGCTTTACATTTAATTAGAAATTTATACAATATAGATGTAGCACCCACGTGCGGATATTCCTGTTTTTCAGACAAAAACGGAACGCGAGCTCGTAACGCGGTGCATAATTACATATAGAATATAGAATCGTCGGTTCCCGTATATTATTCACAAGATCTTCGACGACATGAAATCGCGCGGGTTCAACGCGCGTACAAACGTAGCCCGACATGTTTGCCTATCCGGGATTAAAACGAGAAACCTGTGCGGCGCGCGGGCGCGGCGGCGGCGCGGGGATGAGAAACGCAGCTGCATCCTAAGGGCCGTTAATGATATTCGCAGGTGACACATCTAATTCAGTGACTGTACAGGCCGGAAGCTGGATGTGATGCCGGCGCGGCGCGTTGTCATCGCGCACAATGAGGATAAACGAGAACAAACGATGTGAGCGAGGTGAGAGAGCATGTTTGCATTTTCATGTCGTTGCCAGCGGCAGGAAATACGCGAAATTACAAACGCGCATACTGGCTTGATAGTACGGCCCGCGCGCATTTATACTTCCGCGGAACGCATGCTCGATGAGGGCAGTTTTTAAAGCAAATTAGTTAATTACGATGGTAATGCATAGAAAGTACTTCTCGTTCTTGTTTCGCAGCGCGGCGCGGCGCGGCGCGGCGCGGCGCAAACCAATGAGGATAATTAATTAAATCTGTAACGTTTACATCAAAGCATAGAGGGACAATATACACTATACCGTCGGGGTTCGTTTTCGTTAATCAGCAAAGATAAAGGTAAACAGCAATTTGAGTATCGATACACGCGACGCGGAGTAAATATTGGAATCAAGGCAAATTATATTATCGATATATCGCCCACAACGAATATCGCCATAATCATAGATATTTATCGTCGGTCGGCGCTGCGCGCGGCAATTGGATTTCTGGAGAAGGGAAGGTATAATATTAATCTAACTTTGGTAAAAGCAATCCTGACACTCGAGTCTTTTACTTGGATTTACAAAGGATTGCGAACGGGGGAAGAAGGGTGGGAGAGGGGGGGACGTGCTTCTACAGAGAGAAAGCACAAGGTCGCGATGAATACAAAGTAGCTGGACCGTTTCTCGCGCGACCTACTTGTGATTCTCCGTAATCGCAGTCGGCTATCTGATATCTTGTTTCTCGTCTCTTCTATATCGGGACATCCTGATTCAAGAAGAACGGCTTCAAAATCGAGCTGGACAAGCGTTTTGCAGCTTTTATCGATCGAGCGAGAGCTTTTGGCGACCTCCGTTGATCCGGTAATATGTGTGTTCGGAACGAGGAACGGAAAGAGCTGGAGTGGGGGAAGCTCATTGAGCCAAAATACCACGTGGTACTATAACTGACAAAAACTACTAGAGTCAAGAGAAGAACCTTAATAGGATCGGAGGCGCCCTCTTGATACAAAACAAAGGCGGAGACGCATTTCAAAGGCATTCGTAAACTCTTTTCCTTCTCTTAAATGGGGGAGATCAATTTCTTAATCTCTCCTCTCTTTAACGGAGATTCCACCACTTAACTTCTTTTTCCCTTACTTCTTCTGTTTAATGACCCTCCGAATTCAATGTAACAAAAATCAACATTCTTTTCTATTTAAACAGAGAATTCTCTCTTAAACGAGGAACATATGGGACGAAGGTCCAAGATCAAACCCACTTTCTTCGTGCTCACACGAAACCACGCGTTATCCGAGCCTTTGCTTTAAAGTCGGAACATCGTCCGAATCTTCGAGTATGCTGCCCTGAAACAGCACAAAGTTTCGATTCTTGAATTCATTCATAAAAGAAACTTTACGCACAAATTCTGCTCTTACAGAAAAGTTGCAAGTCGTATGGCTTTTACCCAATCAACTTGCAACGTTTCTGCAAAAGCAGAATTTGCGCATACGTTTCAAGAATCGGGACAGTTTCAGTTTTCAATAGTTTCCAGAGGCGGAATTCTGTAACTCCTTAACGACAGTTTCGATATCGTTGCGCAGTTTTATTATTATTATATACCTATAATATCTGCGCAACGATACCAAAACTGTCGTTATTAAAGAATTCCAGAATCCCGCCTCCTGGGCACATATGATACATACCTTACGTTCCGTCCAGGTATTCTTACGTCCATGGATCATTGGTATTCAATCATTCTCGAAAAGTCGGCAACAAAAAAAATGGATTGGTTGCAATTCTTTTTCTCGCTCGTCCCGTTTTTTTTTTCAAAACAGAGTGAGTCGAGCTCACAATCACGTTCCAGTTTAGTATAGAGTTCACTGTGGTCCTCCAGAATGAGATGGTTCACCCAAAAATCGGATGGCGAGAATACGCACGCAAAGAGAAGACACTATGAGATCATCTCGCCCCGTTAGCCTTCAGGCGTGTCTTACGTCTGTCCTTCTGCCCCATTAAATTCTTCCGTTAGGAGGCTCATATCCCTAAAACGTCGCGCTCTTCTCCAATTCAGGAGAACTTGGTCCGTTGCAAATTAGCTGCGTTATAAATATCTCTGTAACAATGTAAACTATATACTATCCGTTGTGAGAAAAAAGTCATTCCTTAACAACTCTTACTTACCTCTCTGTGAACTCCTCTCGCCAATTCTGGCGGAATATCTCCATCCTTGGCGCCGGATCTTTTTCTTCATACATCTCACACGTGCATGTCCTTAATCTTGCGCTGATGAATGATTATTTTTTTCTTGACCCCTTTCCCGTATCTTCCTGTTCTTCCGATACATTATTTCATCTCTTCATCCTGTAATGTTCCTTTAGTTTTACTTTTATCACTCCGGCTAAGCTTTATAATATTCTCGGGGTGAAGTTTCATGAAACAGCATAAGGCGTACCGGCGTATGGCGTAAAAATTTGTGCGGGTGTAACAAAAACGAGCGTAAAGAAAGTGACTAGCCAAGTTCTTTTACGCCATATGCTGTTCTATGGCCGGTATTCACACAGTCAGATCTTATATATAAGATCGTCTTAAGTTTATCTTTAGATGCTATACGACTCGTTTCACATTGGATACGGTGCTCAAGATAATCTTATATAAAAATCTGTTTATGAATACTGGCCTATAAGACTTAACCCTCAAGCGCATTCGTCTTACCTATGCTGGTTCGTTTTACTGACGTTACGCTCTAACGTTATCCCAAAATGTCACTCTGGATTTCGTGGTTTACATAGCATTACAACTTCTCCACGTGTCAAATCTCGTGCTAAGGGGTTTCGATTCTAGTTGTCTTACTTCGTTGATTGCCTTCGTGCGACGATAAAGCTTTCGTCAACCATAATCTTCTCACCAAATTTAGGTCCTGTAGTTTATGTCTTCTTGCCTTGTCTTTTCTACAATCTTTCCTTATGAACCGTTCCAGCAAGTTCTTATACAATTCGCTTTCCAGTCTTTCCTGTCGCCGTATTGTTCTATCTGATGTGCCTCGAAACTCCATACTTGGTCCATTATTATTTAATATCTTCATTGCTGACTTCTATTCCTTTTTCCTCCAAATTCTATATGTATGCTGACGATGTTATTCTTTTTAAATCCTTCCGTTCAATTGATATATTTTGTACGTCTACGGCTTTTTAAATAGTGATTTGATGTCGATAGCTGAATGGGCATCCTCCAACGCTCTATACGCCCTTTTTGCACATTTTCTTTTAAACGATAATCTGTGCATGGGTCCTTATTATTATGTACTCAATTTTTTGTGTCCATGTACGTGTTTTGCATGTGTCAGTGGGTGAACATTTGCGCGTGTGCGCTTATATTCGTCTGAGATATACACGTTTCTATTTATCTTTCACATTATATTGCTATTCTGGCTTTATAACAACAGTATGTTAATGCCTCACCATTTGCACGTATTTCTACTTTGTCCATTCAGTCTATTATTGTTATTACAATAAATTATTACAATAAATTTCTATGTTACTTAGGTACTATTTTTGACGCTTTTTTTATTAGTTACCCTACTTATTGTACTAAAAAAAAAATAATATTACGAATCGATCAAACTTATACTTCGTCCGAGAGAAAAGCTTAAACCTATATGTATAATATTCTCCATTTTTTACACACGTGACAAATATGTTTCTGATTCGACACGATGTCTCATGTAGACATTATATTTTTCTTTTTACATAGCTATATATAGGGGAGAGTGGAGCATATTCAGACACGTTTATCTCATAAACTTAAGAAAATCATAAATGAAGTAAGCTGCTGCTAAAGACAAGGGGTGTGATAATTGATGCAAAGGGAAATAACGGGCAAACTCGACAAACTTCAGATAAACTTGGAAACGTTTGCAGTCTGTGTACCGTCGAGCGTATTCAGAGTTCAAACGTTTCCGAGTCCATCTAAAGTTTGTCGAGTTCATCTTATTTCCCCCTTACAGCGTTATCACGTACATACATACCCCGCAGGCTTAGGGCTAAAACACATATAACATGGCATAGCGATATACTATATACATTGTCGTTTTGTTGAAAAATAAAGTTAAGTTTTGTTTCATATGCATCACAGCTGCGTGAGTCCAACTTCGCATTATAATTTCTTGTAAATAAAGAAGAAGTTTGTAACTTTATCGTATTTTCTATATACTACCTCACACAAAAATGTAAATGTAACAAACTGTATGTGCAGAGAAATTTATCATGCCACATTAAATAATAACATAATCTATATTCAAAGTTAAGTGTCCAAAGTCCAAAGTCCAAACATGCCCCACTCACCCCTACGACACAATGCTTTGCCGTGGAAGAAAAAATAAGACAAGGAACAATTCACTTTTTCTTACATTATTACTATACATCGTTAGACGAAGAAGGGCCAACAACAATATCATCTGCATCATCATCTGCAGCACATTGTTGAACGTGACTACTTTTTCGCTTTTTTGGAACATTAGCATATAATTTGTCTGACGACATGAGAGATAAATGTTTTGAACTAATCTTCATATTTAGAACGGTTTCCCCCCTTGATTTTAACGCCGACTTCAATACACAAATAGCATTTACAGCGGCTGGCGATAATTTGTTTCGTTTTCTTGTTTTAATGTCCGTTAAGAAAAACATTATCCTTTCCGGATCGGCGTTTGAATTCGGAAGTGACCTAATAGAATTCAAAAGGCATTTTAAGTTTGGATATTTTATTTCATTAGTTGAATATCGCCTTTGCAAAATTTGTGTCCACATATCGTCAAACGTTAATTCTAAGAAATTTTTTTTTCTCTGTTACCGTAAAATCTAAGTTTAACGTAAACCATTCTCTTTTTTAAACATTTTTCGTCAAAACCGCCGATAGTTTTGGCTATGAGAAAAAGATCATTGTACGACGTTTCTCTGTCAGAATTCATTAAAGCTATATGCGGTAGAAAAATTTTTAATTTCGATAAAAACACATTGTTAACCGGTAAGTTTTTATAAACTTCCTCGGCCACGGTAACGTAAAATTGCAAGCAGTTCTGTCGAACAGTTGCAATCTCCTTCGCATGCCCATCCTTCATCAATTGACGAAGGTACTCTTCGCATTTTGTTCCTAAACAAATATCAGTTAGCAATTTGTGATTTTCAACTTTACTAAATGTTACACTTGGCAACTCTTTTATAACTGTCGATGTTAAAAAATTTTCACCAATTTCAGTTAGAAAATCTATTGATTTTGGCTGTAACAAATGAATTCTTGTATCTACAACTTGAAAAAATTCATTAAATACATGGAAAAAATGCAAAACGTGTTTTAAAAACAGCAAATATGCTTTTGTTGTTACATTTTGCATTAAAAGCATTAGATTTTCCCCGGCTTTCGTATTTTCATTTCTAACAACTTCGCTTAAAAAATGCTTTATGGTGTCCCAAGATTCGAGAAGTTTTTTGATATACGTGTAGTGAGAAAGCCATCCCGTGTGATATAACTTTAAACTTTTGTAGTTTGTTTCTTGAAAACACTCGGAAAACTCGCGGAAAATAGACGTTCGCTTGGGACTACTTTTAATATATTGTACAAAACCTTCCACAAACTTCTTGCAAGACTCAGGTAACTTAGCACATGCAGTGTGTGCAGCTAATGCGGCAGAATGACACGGACATGATAAGGTCAAAACGCTTTTGCACATCTCCTTCAATTTTTTCTTAAAGCATAAATGTTTTCCGGTCATAACCGACGCATGATTGCACGATAAAGCGATAATGTTTGTAAAAGGTATTTCGAGCTTGTGCATTTCATTTTTAAATGCGTTAAACAATTTATCTGCACTAGCATCTTCCGTATCCACATCAATTAATTTCACTAATTGTGAATGAACTTCTAACGTCTCGGGATTAACGTACCGAACATGAAACGCCCATTTTTCGTTCGAAATATCTGATATTTCATCAATGAAAACAGAAAATTTCGTAGTTCTAAGGTTTCCTACTACACGAGTCGTTTCTATAGGACACAAAACATTGGAGATTATGTTTGTACATTTTGTTCGACCCATGCTCATGCTTCTCAATACATTGGGGTTTTCTCCTATGCCTTGAAAAAAATTTAGTATCATTTTCGCAGTTTCGTGTGGAATATTTTTGTCAGCGATTAAAGCAGCGTATCGGATCTCCGCTGATTTTCTTTGCGCCTCAAATCGCAAAAGCGATTCATCAATTTGCATTTTTAATTCCGTAGTCGATTCAGTCATTTGTATATTACATTTTTCAAATTTATCTTTATGTACTTTGGATTGTGCATGGCGATAGATTTGTGACAAACCGCCAGAAATAATTTTATCACAAATAGCACAAAAAAATGAACTTGCATCATCTCGCACTTCGCGTAGCCATGGCTGAAATTGCTCAATCTCTAGCCATCGCTGTTTAAATATTTTTTTATGCGGTGGTTTCCTTTAGAAACATTATCATCATCACATAATGAGGTATCTTTTTCAACATTTCTTATATGAGACGCAGATTTCGCATGTCTTATTATATGTGATAATGAGCAGCACGAAAAATTTTTGTTACATTTCGTACAGTGAAAGAGGCTTTCATCAAAGGACACTCTGCGGATCCAAGTCTTAAATCGATCATCGCTGAGCCAAGCATCCGAAAAGCTTCGCTTCGTTCTTTTCCTTACTTTATCACGCGTTTCCATTTTAAACTAAAATATATATAAACAAAGGATGTAAAATAACTGTGATAAACTAACTAGATTGACTGTTGCCCGTTTTCTCCAACGTGGTTCAATTCAGAATTCCTGTGAACTGCATTCAATTTTGTGCGTCAATTTTAAAGCCCCATATATGTGACGGAGAGTTAATTCATTTTCTATTTCTTTTTTTGGAAATATGTCAAAATTAAACTAATCTTTTTCTTACATACAATATATATATATATATATATATATATATATATATATATATATATATACATATACAATAACAATTTTATATATGCGGGATCAAAATGTTATGGATGTATGTATATATCTTTTTATTGTAATTATCCTCATGTTATATACTCAGAAACTGATTAATATATTTATTTTTATAAAAATAATGCTGGGTATTTATTTAGAATACAGGCCTGACAATGCAGCAATTTCTCTTATATTAACAATTATAAATTTAATTTTATATCAACAATTATATATTTAATTTCATTATTAGCATAACCTCAGATATTATCATTTCGCATTGTCGTCTCTTTAAACGCCGTTCAAACTCATTAACCTACCCTACCCTATCAAAAATTGGCATTTCCGATGAACGCCGATAAAGTTCAATTAATTTAAACTTTCATTAAAAAATTAGTGGAATACAAAATCGAAGTTATTAATCGAGTTCAAACTTTTAACCACGTTGGAGGAAACAGGCATAAATAGATTGAAAACAAATACCTGAATATATAATGTAGTTACATAACCTGAATATAATATTCTGGTCTTCCATCAATTGATCTTCACAAAATTCTTCAATCGAAAAGCATGTTCAAGATCTTGTCGTATCGGTTAGAGGTTAATACGTTTAAAATAGTAGGCCTGTTCGTAGTCGCAACCATCAGCAGCCACAGACTTCAGAGTTCAAGGTGCATCCCAATAGAGAAAGAAATAGCAGAACGGAGCACTAACAGAAAAGAGATACGAGTGAGAGTTAGCCAATCAGAGAGCTTTCCAGCAAGAGACAAGTCGACGCAAAACGTCGTTTTATCTTTCTTCTTTGCCAATGAGTAAAGGCAATCGTGGACGTGGACACACATGTGTCCACGATCCAAGTTTCAGTAACTCCCTCGGTGCGAGAACTTGGACCAAGTTTTAGCATCGTGGACACAGGCCTTAAACGAAGATAAAACGACCACAGCTGGCAGAAGTTTCTAAGGGACGTCTTGGGGACGTCTGAAGTCCTTTAGACGTCTTTTAAACATTATTGAGACGTCTTTTGGAGGCTTTTGCTAGCTGAGACACTCGTGTCGATTTGTGCTTGCTGGAAAGCTCCCAGAGATTCCGTTTTAATTCCATTTCGGTTTTCGTGGCCAGGGACTCGATTCTTGAATTTATTCGCGAGAGAAACGTATGTGCAAATTCTGTTCTTACAGAAACAAGTTGCAAGTTGATTGATTAAAAGCCATGCGATAGCCAACTGACTTGCAAGTTTTCTGTTAGCAGAATTTGCGCATACGTTTTCTCTTGCGAATAAGTTCAAGAATCGAGCCCCAGGTTCCCCATGGTATAAATACCTGGAAGAGGAATTGCCTTACTGCTTATGTGCTACGTGTGTCTATGCTTCTCGTGGAAACTGGAAAAGACCTGTGTCCAAGTTGAGTGTGAGAGAGAAAGGTAGATTGATAACCTTTGCTCGCAATGCGCAAGTGTGTGGGGCTGCGTTCGGAAACTTCACTCGGGTGCACCAGCGACACCAGCGTCGTTCTGTCCTTGTTCAATTTTAAAGTAAGTAACAAAGATAGAACAATGCTGGAGTGCACCCAAATAGTTTCCGAATGCAGCTTTGGCTGAAGTTTCCACTGAGCGCGTCACGCGTCGCGTCATCACATCACAAGTTAACCAATCAAAACATCCTATCTATCTTCTCTTTCTTTAAAAAACGTGGTTTTATGGCCGATATTCATAGAGCTGGCGAGTCTTCGTTGGTGTATTGTCGATGACGGCTACGATTGATAGCGGGGTGCCAGCGGTGCCAGCAGCGGTGGTTTTCATTTCAGTTTTCAGGTTCAGTCGCCGCCATCGTCGCGCCAATCACGGTGAGGACACTGAGGACATTGTTTTGGTGTCTGCCGTGTCTGGTTGTCGCGGTGCGAGGTGCGACGTGTTGTGACAGACGTGATCGTCGCGGCTCCGTAGAGCATCGTCGTCGTCGTCGTTATCGTCGCCGTAAAACAGAGAGACACGGGCGCGCAACAATGGCGTACACAATGGGCAAGGATTCGCGTCTACGAGAAGGCTAGACTCACCCCAAGCCGCACTCGGTCATCCTCGATCAGCGGGGTCGCAAGAGACGCTGCTCTTCGAATCGCCAAGCAATCGCGGTCCTTTGTAAGTAACAAGCTGCTATTAGCGGAAAACGACGCCGGCGAGGCGCCGGACCCTGTTCGCTCCACCTGCCTGCATGCATCTTCCTACGCCTACCACTGTGGCAGTCCCACATTTGAAATCGGGTAGAACTCGGTAGCGTTTCGCTCGCGAAGAGAGAGTTGTAAGTAAGACGTCGCAAGGGCAATCGAGCTAACGTTGTGACAGCCACGGCGCTGTCACGGTGATGCGAACCGGAGCTCGGGGAGCTCCGCCGTTCCGCTCCATAACATTTTGATTCCACATCACGATTGTGGATTTTCAACTGTGCGCCAGCATCATTACTTTACATTTCAAAGACTTTTTTTTTAAATATTTTTGTATAATTTGTTGAAGAGCCTGTTCCATTTTTATTTTCAACCGCCTTTTACAAAGCGCGAGAACAGTCGCATGCAACAACAGTATTTAATAAAAGTACTGTCCATTTGACAACCGAGGACTCTCATGGATGTGTGTCTCAACTTGCAGCCGCTGAGGAATACGAATTCCTAAAGCCGAAGTATACCAAACTGCTGGATGCGTACGGATGCCTAGGTGTTCTGCAGCTGAATGCAGGCGAGAACACTCTGCTGTACCTCGTTCTGGTTACCGGATGCTTTTCTGTTGGAAAGATCGGCGAATCGGAGGTCTTCCGAATAACACAGTCGAGTTTCTTGCCTCTGTTCTACAGCCAAGGGACGGAAGATCGCGTGTCCGAGGTTAGGAAGGTCCTGAATTCCGGAACGTTTTATTTCTCTTGGTCTGCTGGACAGGAGTCGCTCGATATTACCCTAAACGCTCAGAGAAGATGCAAATCGACGACTACGGATAATAGGTTCTTCTGGTCAGTACAATATGTGGTCTTAACAAGAGTTAGAAGGTGCTCTTTTACATCGGGTTTTTATAATAGAAACTTTTCAAGATTTAAATGCAAATTATATGTATCACTGTTTGTGATACAGACAAAAATGATATCTAATCTCGTGATTTATTGCGATTAGGAATCGGATGTTACACATTCATCTATTAAGATATGGAGTGGACACGAGTCAATGGTTATAAAAAGCAATGTGCGGCAGCGTAGAGATTAGAACTGTTTATGTTGACACAGACAAGCTCGAGCAGTGCTTATGTCGAGATTAAGTTGTGCGAACGTGCTGGCACTAGGTTAAGATCATTTTCTCTATTTCATGAAAGATACACAATGATACATCTGATACATATTCATAGACATGTTCCTCGTTCATGATATCAGAAAATTATCAGTATTTGATAAAAAGTACATCTCGTGCAACAAACATATGACTAATCCATATTGCATTGTGATATAAAACAAATCTGTCGGAACACATGGCCTGATTAAAATATAGTACCTATATCATTATTAGACTTCTGTTATAAACGTATCAAAATGACCTTTTGTCTACGATTCAATGTTAGAGAACCAATGATGACGGACACGTGGCGAATTTCGTGGAAACCAGAACAGGTGATCTACATAGACAACGAAGTGACGTCCTACGTTCAGACGAGGGGTTCGGTACCGCTGTTTGGGAGCAGCCCGGTATACAAGTTGGTTCCCACAAAGTGAAGATTTCACGCGGTTCGAGACGTCTGCGCCCGCCTTTGACAGGCATTGGGATATGATCAAGAAGCGATACGGCCAACAAATCATCGTCAACCTTCTTGGCTCCAGTCTGATCGGCAGCAAAGAAGGGGAAGCGATGTTGAGTCAACTGTTCAAACTCATCATAATATGTCGGAACACAAGGATGTGCCGCACATCCTGTTCGATTATCATCAAGAGTGTCGCGGTGGAAACATGAAAAATCTGTCAAAGCTGAAAGCAAAGGTTGAAAAGTACTCGGGAGTCGTTCTCGCTATTCTACGCGGCCGGCAATACCGTGATTCTTGAGCAGACCGGCACCATCAGGACAAACTGTTTGGATGTTTGGACCGAACCAACTGCGTACAAACGTTCTTCGCGCTCGAGATGCTGGGAAAACAAATGGGTCTGCTAAAGCTGATGGAGAAGCAGCAAATGGTCTCGAGATTTGAGGAAGTGTTTCGTCAGATGTGGATCAACAACGGCAACGAGGTCAGCAAGATATACGCGGGGACTGGCGCCATCCAGGGCAGTTCTAAGCTGAGGACGGCGCGAGATCGGCAGCTAGAACGATACAGAATAATTACTGGACTCCAACAAGCAGGAGGCGATCGATATCTATTGTTAGGCTCAACATTAAATACAGAATTAGCTGACAGAGCACGTTTATTGTTGCCAATCAACATGTTACACGCTGCTCCGAATCTCTTGCGGGAGATGTGCAAGCGTTATAACGAATACGTGGATACGATGAATCTCAGGGTGAGCATCGGTACTTACAACGTTAATGGAGGCAAGCATTTTAGAAGCGTAGTTTATAAGGATGTATCCCTATCAGACATGGTTGTTTGATGGACCAACAAATCTTCGTGTAAGTATCCGCCTAATTAGGTCATTATATGGTGTACAAAAGACA
>JASTWP010003650.1:0-20218 GCA_030770255.1 Temnothorax ravouxi
GAAAATTCATACAGTGCAGAGTAGCATGGAGCAGTTTTGAAGAAGAAAGAGATAGAAAGATAATATCAATATTATTTTCTTATTATTGTATGTAATACTATTATTAAAATAACAATTTAATAAAATTTAATAAAATTCATTAAAATAATTTAATTTGTAGCAATAATAAATAGAGGAAGTCCCCTATTATGAGACAGGATCCTAATATGAGATATGTTAAGCTAAAAGGCTCCTATATAGGCCCCATCTGTTGATCTCATCATGAAGAAACCCCGCCATCTCATATTAGGATCCTATCTCATAATAAGGGACTTTCCTCTATTATCTAATATTACACAAATAATATTATTGCGTTAACAATATCAATATTATTTTAATATTGTATGTAAAAATTTTAATATTGTATGTAAAAAAAATAATTCAATAAAATTTAATAAAAATTATTAAATGGTTTAATTCCTAGCAATATTATACAAATATCACGCAAATATTATAGTAATATTACTGATATATTGCCAGTAATATTACGTAATATTACTGAAATGAATATCAGTAATATTACTGATATTCATTTGCGCGGACATTTTTAATATTACTGAGATATTGCAGTAATATTACTGCAATATTTCTGCTATATTTCATTGTAATATTGCAATGGAAAAATAATATTGCTGCAATATTTCTGCAATATTATTTGCTATGTGGGATATGATTATATAAGATTATATATAAGGACATATATATTTAAATAAGTTTTAGAAAATTGTTATATATTTTTAAATGTTATTTTTTAAGGATGCCACTTTATTATAAGAGTGGACTCCACGATACAACTGATACAAAAATTGTGTCGCTCCATAGCGCGAGACAGTGTCGTGTCTTTTGATGCCGTTCTTATAACACTGTTTGTCAAATTTTAAATACGAGAAACAGATCACATCGAATGCCATCTATCGGATACTTTGAGATGCAATATTCTGATCTGATCATATATAATCTTATATGACTATATAATTTTATATTTTGTCATATTGATCATATACAGTGCCATATATGGTTATATATGGTCAGCATATAATTATTATATCTGATAATACATGGTCAAACATTCTTTATGTACGACCATGTAAGGCCAGATACGATTATGTATAGTGTCATATCTGGCTACACATATAATAATATGTCTGACCATATATGAACTTATATCATCAGATCTTGTGTCATGTATAATGTACGATCTGATCATATATGGCGATAGATAACCATATATGATATGCTCTATATATGGGCATGTAAAACTTATATCTGTTCATATCTCATTTATATATGTTCATATACTGTCAGATATGAATATTTTTTCCCGGGTTAGTCATTTATGCCTTCCAATACTCAAAATAGCTGCTATATTTTCCAAAATTTTTTTTTGTTAATAACTTTTTAACGAATAACGAGCGACGGCTAAAACCTTCTGAAGGTCACTCCCCAAGGAGAACAGAAAAGTCAAAATAATGTCAATTTGATGTCATATTGACCAAATTTACGTCAATTTTTGATCATGATTGAAATCTCGATTTCAGATGACTTAAAAATGACTTTATATTGACTCCTTTTTTTATTGTGTTTTTTTTTATTTTTAGAAAATGTGGTGTACGTTTCTCGACTGTATATATGCTTATTTATTATAAAAAGTATGATATAAGAATAGTCACAAAAAGGTCAGGATTTGACCATTATTCTGATACTATAACGCAAAATAATTAATATAAAACTTTGAATCTTTCTTGTGAGATTTACACTTTTTGTATCTTAATTTATTTTTTTCAGTTTTAATTATAATTAGCAAATATTTATTTTTTTTTTAATACAAAGATAATTTTTTTTATTATTTACAATAATAATAATTTATTTTAAATGTGGAATGTACTTGATTTTTTCTAAGTACAAAATAAATAAATGCCAGAAGTTTTGTTCGACTCTGTTGCCTGTGATCTGTCAGTATTATTTGACAATGATGAAAATGCACGAACGTGAGACCAATGTACGCATGTCACGCTCACGAGTGCGACATAAGCCGGCACGATCTTGTTCGCAAACGACGTTAAAGTGTGAGGGTGCTGTCACATGCAGGACGGAATTTCGGAAAACGGAATCTCGGAATCATCTGATTGGTTAGCCCCATGGGCTTGTACTGTGCTCCATGGGGCTAACCAATCAGAATGATTCAGAGATTCCGTTTTCCGAAATTCCGTCCTGCATGTGACAGCACCCTGACGACATGGCTGTTCCGGAATTAAGGTTGAGAATAATGTGATTGTTGTAAAGGTGTAATTTCAGAAAGTTAGAACAGAAGTGCTATTATTATAAGTACAGAAAGTTAAGAAAGACACAAGATTAAAATACCAAAATGTCGAAAGAGTGTCAAAAAGAGGTTAGTGGATCTCGATTTGCGTTTAGGTACTTTCTTCTTCCTGGCATCTACTTATAGGTGTTGCACAAAATTGAACTTACTGAACACTATTATCTTATTCCTATTCATCTACTCGTTCCTTTTGTGACACATAATCTTTTCATTACAACTCTAATCTATTTTATTTCATAAAATACTTCGTCATTTTTTAGGTTATACTTCTGATCTCATATGTTTAATATTTTAATATATTTCTTTACAGTAAAACGGTAAATTTGTAGGATACATTAAACTTTGCACGATAAGTGTTATAATAAAAGGTAAATGTTTAATTCATTCCTCTCAAATGCACCTATATTTGATCTTTTTTTCTATTAACACTACAAACAAAATGTACGATAGCGGACTTAATTTTAAATGGATTACTTTTAAATTATATGAATTACAATGTTAATACATTTTGTTTTGGGCTATAGATCTGGTCATGAAAAGAAAACTATATGCTCAGGCTTCTAAAGCCAATGCCAAACGTTTCTGTGAAGCTGAAATTCAAGATCAGTTGATTGAAGTAGAGAATGTGTTAGATATATTAGATGGAGCACGCTGTAACCTCTCCTCCCATGTTTCACCTGCTGAGCCTATTGATGAAAGCAATAATGTTCAGGATAATGACTTAATTATTGAAGATGTATTAGTACATAATCCAGCAAATCGTCAAACTGAAGATGCTGAATATAGTAGTGAACACAATAGCAGTGATGAATTAGAAGATGAAGTTGAGATTGAAGATTTGAGAGATCAGCCTGTTCATGATATCGAGACATATTTATTGAACTTCTTAACAGAATGGGGTGTTCGAGATGTTTCATTTAAAAAACTGGACAAGCTTTTAGCAGGGCTGCGAGTTATTTTCCCTGGTTTGCCAAAATCGTATAAAACATATCTTCGTACTCCTCGTACTTTGAATATTAAAGAAGTTGGTCAAGGCCTAATGTGGTATAAGAGTAACAAGATTGTTGAAAATAATTGTTCAACTTTTTGAGTTTGGCGCCAACTGTCCGAGCTACAGCCTATACGAACCGTACGTATATAAACATAAAGATGTCGCGATAATCGTGGCGTTAGTGTAGCATTTCCGTTTCCACGTTCGTTTCCGTTTTTTGTTTGCGCGCGTTGTCGTCGTCCACCTTCTTCGCTATATGGAAGGGTCACGTATTCTCCAAGTAAGAGTTACTTTTAATTTTGTGTGCAATAAAGAGCAAATGACTATTCCAGTTGTGTACGTCAATGAGAACCTCCGACATAACAGAAGTATATAAAATTTAACAGGTTATGGGCCCAGGTGTGTCGGAGACGTAAAAGAAAGTAAAAGTAAAGTAAAAAGGACAGCATAAAAAAATGGCGACTAACAATCAAGACGACGCAATACACATCGAAAAGCTCAAGGATAGTGATAATTTCATGATCTGGAAATTTCAAATCACGATACTGTTCAAATCTCCTTGGATTATACGAAATCGTAACAGGAGTATCTGTTCTGAGAGAAGATAATACAGAAGCAATAAAAGCAGAATGGATCCGGAAGGACGCACGTGCCCAGAAGATAATAATTACGTCGATAGAAAGGCAGCCGATTACTCACATACTGGTATGCAAAACATCACATAAAATGTTTCAACGAATTTGTGCTATGTACGAAAGAGACGCAGCAGCAGAAATGTATTTTACTTCAAGAATTTTTTAATTTTACATCCCTGGTAACCATCTCCGATAGAAAACGATTAAAAACGGCTATATCTGTATCGTTTTTAATAGTATCTTATCGGTTCTATCGTTGCATATTTAGAAGACAGATAAAACATTAATCGAATCGAATCGGTTTCTATCGTTTTAGGTTTGAATAAGAAAATAACTATACAAATTTTATAGTTATGAATCGTTTTCTATATGTACAATTATTGCCTGTCTGAATCAATCGTATATACACGATATAATATGTATCGTTATTTATGGTAATAATTTTACCGTATGCATTAATACGGATATATAAGAATAAAATGATAGACATCTTATCGATATTTATATGACTTAACCGAACCGATACATCTATCGTTTCTTATCAGGATTTTCTAACATACAACTTATCATCTTCTTTACGGCAGCAAATCGGTTCGTTTTCTATCGTATATCAATGATATAAATTGAATCATTTGAAAACCTTCTACTTTGTATATGTTTGTATAAGGTTAAAACGATAGACATCTCGTCGATATTTATACAACTTAACCGAACCAATACATCTATCGTTTCTTATCAGGATTTTCCGACATACAACTTATCATCTTCTTTACGGCAACAAATCGGTTCGTTTTCTATCGTATATCAATGATATAAATTGAATCGTTTGAAAACCTTCTACTTTGTATATGTTTTTATAAGGTTAAAACAATAGACATCTCGTCGATATTTATACAACTTAACCGAACCGATACATCTATTGTTTCTGTATATCAATGATATAAATTGAATCGCTTGAAAACCTTCTACTTTGTATATGTTTTTATAAGGTTAAAACGATAGACATTTCGTCGATATTTATACAACTTAACCGAACCGATACATCTATCGTTTCTTATCAGGATTTTTTGACATACAACTTATCATCTTTAGTCCGGGAGTCAGGGCTATTAAAAAATGAGAATATTAAAGTTTACGGCGCAAAGCTGGAACTTTTTTAAATCGATTCTTATGATATTCCGTAACAAGTGTGTAAAGTCTCTAGAATCAACTCGGCCCGCTTCGCCTTTTGTTATTGCAAAATATATTAAAAAAACGCGTTTCTGTATAGTTTTCTTTAAATAACTCCTTCTGTGTTGGTCAAACGACAAAACTTGAAGAGAGGAAAATTGTTCGGAAGAAAATTTCCTATAAGAATAAGCCTTAAAAAAATTTAAAAAATTTTTTTAAATTGCAAAATTGCAAAAAATACGCAAGAAAAGGGCCATTTTTACAGGTTCCCGGAAAACTGGGTTAAAAATTATCATATTTAAGCGGACATTCACTCAATGATACCTTTCAGTATGCTGAACAAGTGTGCACAAGGCTCGCCTCCAATTTTATAATGGCTGCCTATTAACAAATTATTTATGCAAATCGGGCGCTTGGCTCTCACGTCTGAACGGGTAAACTTATTTTGATGCACTTTATCGGAAATGAAAGGTAACGATGTCTAGTTTATAAATTTAAAATAAATTTTTTTTTCTCTAAAATTTGACTATTATTTAAAACAATTTAAATTTTGCATATTAAATATCGGCGTTGTTTATTGACGTTACCTTTCATTTCCGATAAAGTGCATCAAAATAAGTTTCACCCGTTCAGACGTGAGAGCCAAGCGCCCGATTTGCATAAATAATTTGTTAATAGGCAGCCATATAAAAATTGGAGGCGAGCCTTGTGCACACTTGTCAGCATACTGAAAGGTATCATTGAGTGAATATCCGCTTAAATATGATAATTTTTAACCCAGTTTTCGGGAACCTGTAAAAATGGCCCTTTTCTTGCGTATTTTTTGCAATTTTGCAATTTAAAAAAATTTTTTTAAGGCTTATTCTTATAGGAAATTTCCTTCCGAACAATTTTCCTCTCTTCAAGTTTTGTCGTTTGACCAACACAGAAGGAGTTATTTAAAGAAAACTATACAGAAACGCGTTTTTTTAAATATATTTTGCAATAAAAAAAGGCGAAACGGGCCGAGTTGATTCTAGAGACTTTATACACTTGTTACGGGAATATCATAAGAATCGATTAAAAAAGTTCCAGCTTTGCGCCGTGAACTTCAATATCTAATCCCCTGACTCCCGGACTACTTCTTTACAGCAGCAAATCGGTTCGTTTTCTATCGTATATCAATGATATAAATTGAATCCGCATCAACCAAATCGGCGATTAGTTCGCGACAATGCCGCTAAACCGCGCATGATGAAAAACGCTTCTCGTATTTAAAATACATCCAGTCATAATATATAAGCAGACCGCCTGCGAAGCAAAAAGCAGAGAAATCCAGTATCGTAACTGGAGGGATCTCTTCATATAAGGACCTCCTGGCGGTAGCCGTCCCGGACACCGAAAACCGAGCCCGGCTGCCTCCGACTCCTGGCGCTAGTTGCCCCGTTCCCGGCATTCTTCAAAACGATAAAAACCGATTGAAAGAAATGAATCGATATGAATCTGTTTCCTTAATTCACGATTCGTAACGATTGAAATGGATTGACTAAAACCGATTCAAACAATTCATTAACCATATTAAAAACGATAGAAACTGATGTGCAGCTGATAAGACATTTACGATAGGATCCTAAGTATTTTGTAACGTGAGTTTCTGATAGAGTACTGTAAATAAACGATTCACTAACCGTATCAAAAACGATAAAAACTGATGTATAGCTAATAAGACATTTACGATAGGATCCTAAGTATTTTGTAACGTGAGTTTCTGATAGAGTACCTGTAAATAAACGATTCACTAACCGTATTAAAAACGATAAAAACTGATGTATAGCTGATAAGACATTTACGATAGGATCCTAAGTATTTTGTAACGTGAGTTTCTGATAGAGTACCGTAAATAAACGATTCACTAACCGTATTAAAAACGATAAAAACTGATGTATAGCTGATAAGACATTTACGATAGGATCCTAAGTATTTTGTAACGTGAGTTTCTGTTAGAGTACCGTAAATAAACGATTCACTAACCGTATTAAAAACGATAAGAAATTTTTTTATCGTTTTGTAAACGGCGATTAAGGCCGTAAACCCCGTTTGAACTTCCCGCGCTTGATTTGCGAGGCGCTCGCATAGATACACTCGCGCCTGGCGCCACCTAGAGCGTTCTGATTGGCTGATGCATGTGTGCTGTGATTGGCTGTGGCAGATGTGCTGTGATTGGCTGATGCATGCGTGCTGTGATTGGTAGTAAGCTTTAGCGAGGGAGACACTCCCTGTTTGAATCACTTCTTGTACAACCGGCGTGCGAGCAAGTCGTGGCTGTAACGTGCGCTCGATAATAAATCATTTTATCGTTTTATCGGACTTTACCCGTTTATAATTATAACCTGTGCAATCCTGACCGCCCCTTACAGTTTTCTATCGGAGATGGTTACCAGGGATATCAGAAAGGAACAGACATAGCTACACATGTGAGTAAACTTGAAAACCTAGCATATAGATTAAAAATTCTGAATGCAGACATCGATGATGCAATGTTAATGTCAAAGATACTTGCAACTCTGCCAGAAAAGTTTAAATATTTTGCATGTGCCTGGGATTCTACTGCTCAAGATCAGAAGACACTTACAAATCTCACGTCAAGATTGCTCTCTGAAGAAAATAGACTAGTAGCGACGGACTCGAAACAGGATGCAGTGGCATTTAAATCGACCGAGAAAAAATGCCACAAGTGTAATAATGGAGGACATCTCGCAAAAACGAGCAAGAAAAATAATCAAGAAATACAATGCTTCAAGTGTAACGGTCGAGGACACATAGCAAAATTCTGCAAGAAAGAAGATAATTCAGGAGACGCAACAAAGTGTGACATATGCAAGAAGAATAACCACTCTGAGAAAGATTGTTACTTTCGTAAAAATAAAACGGACGATCAAACAACTGCGAAGAATAAAGTATCATTTTTGGCCTCCTATTGCAAAACGAATGAATGGATTCTAGACTCAGGATCTTCATCACACATGGCAAATGACAAAAATTTATTTAAGGACATATTATACAAAAGGTGACGTCAGAGATCGAAACTGCAAAGAAAACAGAAGTTTTAGCTGCTAAAGGAATTGGCACTATTGAAACAGATAAGTGTATACTAAATAAAGTACTCTATGTTGAAGATTTGAGTAAAAACTTATTGTCAGTTAACGCAATCACAGAAAACGGAAGGAAAGTGATTTTTACAAAAGAAAAAGCTGAAATATGGAAAGATAACGTAAAATTTATTGGCTCACGAACTAGAGAAGGCTTATGGACAATAAATCTAAATCAAGATCATATCGGCAGTGCTCTTCTAACACAAGAAAGTAAAAAAGCTCTCAACTGGCATCAGAAGCTGGGACATCTCAGAAAAGGAAATATGAAGAAGTTACTAGCCATGTCAGATGGTATGAAGATAACAGAAAAAAGCCTGAATATTTTAAACAATACATGTGAGACTTGTCTTAAGGCTAAACAGACAAGAATACCTTTTGGGAAAGAGAGAACAAGAGCAAAAAGACCTCTGGAGATTGTACATACGGATGTGTGCGGACCCATAGATCCACAAACATGGGATAAGAAGAAATACATGCTAACCTTTATAGACGACTTCACACATTTTGTAATGGTCTATCTGATTGAAGGAAAATATGAGGTGCCTGACAAAGTAAAGGAATACGCAAATGAAGTGGAAGCAAAGTGGAATATGAAGATCTCAAAATTGCGATGCGACAATGGGAGAGAATTCGTCAATAAAGATCTCAAAAATTGGTGCAAACAACGAGGAACGATTTTGGATCTCACAACACCGTATACTCCTCAACTTAACGGAAAGGCAGAACATATGAATAGGACATTAGTTGAAAAAACAAGGGCTTTACTAATGGATGCACAAATAGATAAAAGTTTTTGGGGAGAAGCAGTTCGTACAGCAGCATACCTGACAAATAGAAGCCCCTCTGATACAGTTCAAGAAACACCATTTGAAAATTGGACTTCAAGAAAACCAGATTTATCAAGATTACAAAATTTTGGCTGTAACGCTTATACAAAAACTCTAACACTGACATTGAAGAAACTGGACAAGAGATGCAGAAAATACATCTTTATTGGCTATGCTCCGAATGGGTACAGATTATATGATCAAGAACGAAGAAAAGTAATAATATCAAGAGACGTGCTGTTTGCGGAAAAGAATAAACAGGAAGATAAACTGGTCAAGATAAATGAGATAGAAGAAGAAAATGAAGAACAAGAAAGTGAAAATGAATCAGAGAATATAATTGGAAGTGAAGAGGACACACAGTATAAAGATGCAAATGAAGAATCAAAAAGTGAAAAAGAGGAAATACAAGAAGTTCAAGAAGAACTAAGACGTGGAAAGAGGAAAAAGAAGATTACAGAAAAGTTAAAAGATTATAGTTAAAGTACTCTTAAATCGACTGTGACTGGCAATATAACGTCTATTTCGATATGAACATAGAAAAAACCGTGAGCCAACTCGCTTTGTCGGATTCACACAGCACTTTTTCGGATCAAATCGAGACATTATTAATTTCGACCAACGCTTTTGGTCCGATGATGTAATTTCTAAGTTATTTTTTATTGCGAAAAAAATACTACCCCAGCCAGGGTTTGAACCTGGAACCTCCCGTATACCGTGCGGGTGTCGTACCAATTCGACCACTGGGGCTGTGGTAATATTTTTATCGCAATAACAATTATAAGATGGAGCACCTATTCTATTGTCAACGGTTTTTCTATGTTCATATCGAAATAGACGTTATATTGCCAGTCACAGTCGATTTAAGAGTACTTTAACTGTTATCCTTTACTGGCGAAAAAGGAGTTTATGATTTTCTGTTTAAAAGATTATGTTTTTCTAACGTACAAAGAAGCAACCACAGGACCAGACAAGGAAAAATGGAAGAAAGCGATACAAGAAGAAAGAAGATCACTTGAGGAAAACAATACATGGAAGATTGTGGACAGAACTGAAGCAAAGAACACAAAAGTTTTGAGCAACAAATGAATTTTTAAAGTAAAGGATGATGGAAGATATAAAGCACGCTTAGTGGTGAGAGGATGTGAACAACGATTTGGGATTGACTATGAGGAAACATTCAGTCCAGTAGTTAGCAGCAGTTCCTTGAGGACCATATTCGCAATGGCTAAAAAAAAAAGGGATATCATATCGTAAAATTTGATATAAAAACTGCATTTCTTTACGGAGAACTGAGCAAAAATAAGCAAATCTACATGGAGCTTCCGGAGGGATTCAATCTGGTTGACAAGATATGCAAACTCAACAAAGCTTTATACGGACTCAAACAAGCCCCTTTAAATGGAACGAGCGTTTTACTACGTTCCTAGAAGCCGAAGGATTAAAACAAACCAAGACAGAACCATGTATGTACAAAACTGAAGACAATTTGTTAATATTGGCTTTTCATGTAGATGATGGAGTCATAATAGGACTAAATAGACGGATTATAGACAAACTGCTGAGTAATCTAGGTAAGGAATTTTAAATAAGCGCATTTAAAAATATTGAGTCTTTTTTAGGTATAGAAATACAAAACAACGAAGGATGTCTTAAACTCAAACAATCAAGTTATGCAACACACGTAGTAGAGATGTATAATATGGAAAATTCGAAGCCTGTAAACACTCCCATGCTTGCCAATGATGACGGAATCGAAGAAATGAACAGAGGTTTTCCATATCGAGAAAGTGTTGGCAGCATCCTTTATCTGGCCAGCAAAACAAGACCTGATTTGGCATACGCTATTGGATTTGCAAGTAGACATTTAGATAAACCGACAAGACAAGATGTAACAAATGTAAAAAGAATATTAAGATACATAAATGCGACTAAAAATTTAGGTATTAGTTATAAAGTAGATAGTAGTAAAGATGAAGAAAAACTAATAAGTTATACAGATTCAGATTATACAGGCGATATAGAGACTCAAAAAAGTACATCCGGTTTTGTTATTATGTACTGCGGCGGGCCTATAAGTTGGAGTTCGAAAAAACAATCTATAACGGCATTATCTAGCACTGAAGCCGAGTACATTGCAGCAACCAAATGTTGCAAGGAAATCTTATATTTGAAATCGTTAATTGAAGAATTAACAGGCAAATCAATTGTAGCAACGTTAAATATTGACAATCAAAACACCATTCAATTGATTAAAAACGGCATAGGCAATTAAAGAAGTAAACATATTGACGTTAGATATCGGTTCATAAATGAAAAATTCACGGAAGGATTGATAAACATAAAGTATTGTACGACTGATAAGCAAATAGCTGATATATTTACTACAGCACTAGGGCATAATAAGTTCGAGATTCACAAAAGCAAATTAGTAAGCTAAGTTAAGAATAAGACTATAAATTTTAATTATAAGTATTTAGTTATAAGTTAAAAAAAGGTTCACTAATTAAATGTAAGCTAAGTTTATTTTTAAAAAAATTGTTTCACAATTAAGGGAAGGTGTAGAAAATAATTGTTCAACTTTTTTGAGTTTGGCGCCAACTGTCCGAGCTACAGCCTGTGCTACAGCCTATACGAACCGTACGTATATAAACATAAAGATGTCGCGATAATCGTGGCGTTAGTGTGGCATTTCCGTTTCCACGTTCGTTTCCGTTTTTTGTTTGCGCGCGTTGTCGTCGTCCACCTTCTTCTTCGCTATATGGAAGGGTCATATATTCTCCAAGTAAGAGTTACTTTTAATTTTGTGTGCAATAAAGAGCAAATGACTATTCCAGTTGTGTACGTCAATGAGAACCTCCGACATAACAAAAGTATATAAAATTTAACAAGATTAACCTTGATGAAATATAAACTGATGACTATTTGCAAAATAATAATCAAATAATAGTGGACATTAATATCGATGGTGTCCAATTATATAAGAGTGCAGATGATCAATTTTGGCCAATTTTAGGTAGCCTTAATGGTGACAGATTTCCTTTTATAATTGGTGTATGGTATGGGAATTCAAAGCCCGATGATTTAGAAGGATATTTATTTGATTTTATTGAAGAGGTTAAAAATTTAACTACTAATGGTTATGATTTCCACGGTACAAAAATTGCATTTAGCATAGGTAATTATATTTTAGATGCCCCAGCTAGACAATTTGTGAAGGGCATTTACAATCATAATAGTGCATTTAGCATTTTGCTGACGACGACATTAAGTAGTTTGAAGAAGCTTCATGGTAATAACTTTTTTGTTCTAATTTATATAACTGCAGTATTTACATATTTACACTTTCTGATCATTAATTTATATTTCTGCAGGACCAGTTGTATCTAATCTTGATAGAGATTTGCTTCAAGATTGTGTCAAGTAAACTTGATATAGTACTAATGAACCAACGCCGTATTATAAATAAAATATTTCCTGGTGAAGCTATCGTTGAGAGACCCGAAAATTGTCCCCTCCCCTTACGAGATGAGAAGTCATTTAAAGCATTCAATGAATTTTTGAAGAGTAAAATTGCATTTTCTCAGTTTGTAAGTGCAGCTGACCTTTTTGGATATTTACTTATATCTTCCACAATATATCAACTCTTCTTACATAGTTAGCATTTATTTCTTTGTGTGTTTTGAAGGTCAGTTATCTTAATGGACATATTCTTGATGATTCTGATCAGTGGAATGCTGCTACTTGTCTCATGTCCATCATATTGTACAATGAGCTTTGCAAGACAAGTTAGCTGGAAAGGAACTAGAGGAGTGAAAATCTCTTCTTATGGAACAAGGATTAAGGAGGCTTTGTTTTGTAAGTGTTTCTATAGTGTGTTTATACTGTCACTTCTATTCATTTCTTTTCCGTTGCTGTTTAGGTGCAATAATGGGCCGTTTTAAAGATCAATCGTTGAAGAATGCTGAAGAATCCATGAAGCGCTGGTTGAACACTTCTGATCAACGTAAATGAGAGATTAACGTCATCTTTCACACATTTTGTTTCCAGTTTAATGTTACAGCACATATTTCCACATTTTATTTTGAATTTATTCCTTTTGGTTCTTTAAAGTTATGTTTTTTATATTAAAAAATTATTACTTGACATTATATATTTTCTGTTTTTGCTATGATTGCTCCAACTAATAGGAGTTTTACAGTTCAATATTGATAAAAGATTATTTTTAGTTACTTCATTTTATGATTTGTAAACTATGTTTACAAGTGACCTATATTATCTGTGATCTGTACCTATGTATTGACAATAAATATATCATAAACAGTCAAATATTACGTTTATTATTAATTACTATCTTGATTTCTCTATCATATCAATAATTCTGAATAGTCAAAGGAACGTCAAAATTATGTCATCGTGACATAGATATGACGTCAAGAAAACATCAAAAGTTTATGCAATTTGACGTCATTTTGACTAACTAAAATTTGATCATATTTTGATATCATTTTGACATCATTTTGACTTTTCTGTTCTCCTTGGGTCGGGGTCATGACTTTGACAACATCAAAATCATTAAAATCGGTGAGGTAATCCGAAGTTAGTAACTAAGTTTTTTTTCTTCTCTATTTGAAAGAGCAAAGTCGGTACTTTTGAGATGGTATGAATGATTATGTTCACCAATTTTTTTGTTAGGCGGTAGAAGACTGCAAATTTCAAGATTTTGGATATCTCAAATACATCCTTATTCAAAGCTGACGCCTTTGAATAGTAATCTAAGTAGAAATTGAACTTATTGAACTAAAGCATCTTAATAGTAGAGAGTTTGCCTTGTAAAATCCTTTTTTAAACTTTTTTACGTCAATTATTCGCTGAGTAATTACAGTTTAAAAAGGGGCAAAATTTACTGTGAAAAAGTAATCCCCTAATTTTTTGAGCAGTGTAAGTAACAAATGTCAAGAAAATTGTGTTATAAAATCATACGCTCGCATATATGTATAGTTTCTACACACATACACGCTTTATCCTTATAAGCTATTTGCAATATAGAAATAATAGTAGAAAAATAAGGAATACAGTTATACCTGATATAAAACTAGCTAGCAGACTAAGGCTGACAGGAAACGTTGACATGTTCCTCCCACCAACCAAATACTCATCCTCGCCCGAAGACTTCTTTACGAAGCCAAAGTAAATACCGACGATGCCGCACATAACCAACATCGCAGCGAATACAGTGTAGTCTGTCATACCGAAATTCTGCATAGACTCGATGATCTCCTGAACGGTGGGCATTTCTGGCGCCCATTTCGCTAGATCCAGATCGTTCAAGGTGCCCTTTGAAGTCATCTTGTTTACAAAACTAAATCTAATATGATATACTGAAGGGATATTTTGCTCCCAAGATCTTGAAAAAAAAATGTATAAAATTTTAGTCTGGTAATGTTTTAATCTAACGCTTAATGACGCTTCTATCAATATTACAGAAGTAGTAGTTACGCTATTGTCTATCACGATGAATATGCGAGATGCTCACGATAAGATCAATGGAATATTTTTTGCAACTTGCGATTCGCTATATTATCCTGTCATGTTTAATTATCTATACAGTAAAATTCAAATAATGTTGTAATTATTTATTAAAATTATAGTCACAATTGTGTTAATATTCGACAAAACATTCAAATAAGCTTATTTTGGGATCAGTAAAACAAGATTAAAAGATATGACGAGATAAGAAATAAAATTTTAATGAAACTCTTAGATCGGCATTGTTTAAATAATTTGTAATTTTATCAATTTTAATAACACAATATTTCAAAAATTAAATTTTCACAACTGTTAATAATGCGAAGGTAATTAGGACGAATTGGTTTCCGCTCGAATCGGTAGCTAACGAGTATGACTGGCACACGCCGAGAATGGTGAATCTATCGCGGAAGCCAAGAGACGACTACCTTGATAAAGATCACGCGAACTGTGGCGGAACCTGAGAAAGAGTCCGGAGCGTCGCGCCGCGATTACGCGCATCACGATAGTGTCATTGTGACAATCTTCTAATTAAACTGACAATGGGCATAAAGTACGGAGTACAAAACGAACGACTCGGTATACCTCGCAGCTAGAAGACCGGCAAGTGGATAATATGACCTAAATTTAGTAGTGATACAGATATGTTTAGTTAAATTGAGAGCCGCGATTCTACGAATCTTTCAGTATAAAGACAGTCTCTCATGTAAAAACATCTAAAAATATTCCATAATTGGAATATATAACATAATAATAATACCCCAACGTGATCAATGCGTTACGTGATTTATGCAACTTCTAAATGAGTAGCATAAATCAATTAAAAACTTCCAAATAATATCGCTATATTTTGTTACATTGCGTTAAAATAAAAATATTGTATTCCCAAGGGTGAATATCAAAGAATAAAAGAAAAACATCGAATTATAATCTTTTATTATAATTAGCAAATGCGGCATGTATCTCGCATAATATACCTTTTAGAAATATGTGTATATCTTACATTAAACATATCGCGACAAACATATTGACATAATCTTCACCCTTCATAAAAGCGTGGCAATTCATTACCCAGTATGACTTTTCTCTCAATTCCCTTCTCTGTGATCACACCAGTTCGTATCACACCGCCACTGCTACCATCACGAGCCATGGCTAACGCAAGTGCTGAAAGAAGTATTGAAATCATTAGTATGTAAACTGTAGAATCTTAATAATCTTTCGGATACTTACTATTCTCTACCAGTTTGAGACACTCATTTTTCAACATATTGGGTTTGTATTGAGCATCCACATATCCATATACATATGTCGAGCCGGAACCCCCAATCGAGATCGGTTGTCTCACACACATACCGCCTATGGGAATGCTGTAAACCTGACCACCTTTCTGCTTATCCCACCCTGCAACTAGGATCCCAGCCATTAGGGAATCTCGGTAGTTGTAGCATATTTCACGGAATACATTGGCAGCAGTTTCTACCAAAGGCTGCATTCCAAGCTCCATCCTGAAAAGATGGTACATCTTATCATCAACAAATAGATGCAATAAATTTATAGAATGTCCTTTGATATCTTACTGGTGCAATCCTAAGTGATAAGCTACAATGTCAGCAATTGCCTGAGTGTCTGCCGCTGAGCCAGAACGGCAGCAATAAATATAATCTGTTACTCTCGTCAATTTATCGGCAAAACGATTGGAGACGTAAGCTCTAAAAAAAAATTATGTAAGTTTACATGAGGAATTGTGATAGATAAAAATTGCTTCGTCAAATAATTATACTTTACCCCGTTGTACCCCTAGAATCAGCACCTATTACCACGCCACCATTAAACTCACACGCCATGATTGACGTCTGCAAATAAAGTGTAAGACAGCTTTAAACATTGCATCACTTAACGTAAAAAGAGTAATTGTGAATTCATAAATTAAGGTAAAGAAACATGTAATAAACCCATAATCTTCTTTGCAGATCTTTAAATAAAATTTTCTATTCTTTACTTTCGAAAGTAAATGTATATTCACAAGTATTTACTGAATTATATGCTTTCATTATGCACATATGCTTCGAAGTATATTCAAAAAATGTTTAAAAGTATCAGCAAAATCAACTTTTTAAAACAAATAATTATATTTCAATTATTTCATAAAATATTTGTCTTTAGTTAATCTCATAAAAAATTTTTTGTTTCTCAACTTTGACTTGTCAGATCTCGACTTTGCAATGTCATTATAACCTAAAACCGTTCAATTCAGCAACTCACCCCTGTGCTCTGTTCTGAATTAAGCCAATCTGGTATCATATATTCTGAAACATTAACTGCGTGCGGTTGAAGGATATTGTTTACATAAGCCATTTTTGCAATTCCTGACACACTTAACTGTCAAATTTTTTCAAACTTCCAACTATAGCCACACTTTTTTGTGTGATGACCTTTCTTCCTTCCTTCCTTTTTGTCTTTTGATTGTTGGCTCCAATGGCTTCTGCCTATGGTGAAAGAATACAAGAGGTGCTTTACCAGTTAAAAGTCAATAGGAGTACCGGTGGAGACATCTGTCGGGTTGGGTTAGCTGCAAGTCCGTATTTTATTTATTATAAATTTTTAAGAGCCAAAATAGAAAATCCGGCTTCTGGGGGTCAATCATGTATTAATGTGGAACGTGGAAAGTGAAAAGTTTTATATGACTATCTCTTTTTATTTAACATCAATAGAAAGAAAGATTTTTCATTTTTCACGTTTCCACCCTAGGGGAAAAAATTCATGATTGACCCCCTGGGGATTGATTGTATCTTTTCCCCTAGGACGGAACGTGAAAAGTGAAAAGTTTACTCTTTCTATTCAACACCAATAGAAAGAGATAGTTACATGAAACTTACTAAGAGCAAAAAGTCGACTTTAAGGGCCAATTTCACCAACCACGGTTAGCTTAACCGACGGTTAAAGTTAGCAGTATTGACCAATAATATTGGTCAATACTGCTAACTTTAACCGTCGGTTAAGCTAACCGTAGTTGGTGAAATTGGCCCTTTAAGTCGACTTGAAGCCGACTTCTACCGAAACTGACTTGGCAGAAAAGTCGACTTTTTTAAGGCCGAAAGTCGACTTGAAGTCGGCGAATGTCTCAAAAACCACCGATTTAAAGTCGACTTCCCGTCAGACGAAAAGTCGACTTCCCGTCATGACGAAAAGTCGACTTCCCGTTATGACGAAAAGTCGACTTCCCGCCAACTTTTAAAGTCGATAATACGCGTACGTCTAGGTCATGTTCCAAAACTCACTCTAGTTAACTAAAATGCTATAGTGTACGTGACGTAAACTATAGATTTTAGTTACCCAGAGCTGGAGGTCGATTGTGTATCTTGAAACGAGGTAAAAATGACAAAAGTTAACAGAGTTTACTAGATTTTAATAAATAAAATCATAGATACGCTAATGAATTTTTTCACTTTTGTAATTTTTACCTCATTATTTCAAGATACGCAATCGAATCCTTGCTGGAGGGCTAAAACTAATGCATTTCAATTTTTTTCATATATAAAATAATTTAATTATCTAAAAAACTGTATAATTACAATCCTAATGCTTTATTCTTAATTACAAAGGCGGCCATATCTGTTCCACTTCTGTGTGCGCGGATTCCGGCAGCCACTTCTAGTAAGCTGACAACAGAACTAAAATTAAAACATTCCAGCGTTAATCGCGAAACAATATGCAAAATTAGCTATATAAATATATATAATATATATATATTATTATAATGTTGTAAATATATAATAATATTAAACAGAATACTAAATTTTCTTTCGTCAGTATATAGAATAACAATTAAAGTAATTTAAATCGACCGTGACTGGCAACTATATAACGTCTTTCCGATATGAACATAGAAAAACCGTGAGCCAACTTGGTTTGTCGGATTCACACAGCACTTTTTCGGATCAAACATCGAGACATTATTAATTTCGACCAAGGGATTTTGGTCCGTTGATGTAATTTCTAAGTTAAATAGTTTAAACTTTTTATTGCGAAAAAATATTACCCTAGCCAGGGTTTGAACCTGGAACCTCCCGTATACCGTGCGGGTGTCGTGCCAATTCAATTACATCAACAGATAATATTATAAATATATAATATCTACAGACTTTTATACTAGACCACTAACATCTATGGACGCACTGCCGAAAAGCTGATGCGAGTGCGAGATGCAAGTGGTATAGTGAAGGGTGCGGCCATATTGAATTAAGTCACTATCGGGTAGTTCAGTTGCTCATGATGTGCGTTTATCTGCATTCGTTATTACAGTACATAACGATGCAGGCAAATGTTTTTGTGTTAAATATTGGTACATGTTATCAATAAGTTTGTAAGTCATGCCTTCGACGTGTAGCGTACTTGGATGCCGAAATCGAACCACTACTCCTGTAGTATATTAAACCTTTTCTTTTAGACATTCTGTATATGCCAGAGACTATTGTATAGAAATCTTGTATAAAACCACTTGTATAGAATCTGTAGTATAGCATATCTTGACTAAAATTAACATGGCGGCAAGCATCACGGCCGAGATGCCTGTCAGTGGTCTAGTATTGTAGTAGAAGTCTATGATAATATCTAAATATTATTTTATAAATTAAAATCTCACATTTTTTATCCTGAACCCTAGATTTCTAGCAGTTTGTCTTTGGACACGACTCCCTGCGACTGCAGCGTTTGTACTATTGCTTGAGTGCGTGGATATCAACCTGAAAAAATCGTATTGAATTAATGTAATCTATTCGATGAATCAACGTGAAACCGAAAGGAGATAGAATAACGATTTACCTGGCCCATGACTTGGTGATGCTCCCAGGTGTCGTCAGCAGCGACGGGACAAATCGTTTCAGCTTAGGGCACACTTGACCCTTCAAGAAGAAATACACGAACCACTTGACACCTGTCCACGGATGCTCTATACCCATCGATGGTAGTGCTCATCTGGCCTTTCCGAATGTACCAGACACGCAGCAAATGATCTTCCCAGTTCCTTGATTATATCTATAAATGAGAATAATATTCGATCATAATGAAGATTAATATTTTTATAAATAAGTAAGAAAAACATTATAAAGCAAGAATTGTGATAAGAATACCTTGGCGGTGGATCAACCAATGGTTCACTAAGATGGCATAGCATGGGAGCGAATTTTCGGCAATCATTCGGGTTCTATCGCCGTGACACCTCTCATGTACATCTTATTCGTTTCGTACACCTCTTGATAAACCACCTATTCTGGACTGATTTTCCGTAGAACGCACGAAGAACGCATGAACACATCAGGTTCCTCCATTTCTGGTGTTCTGAAAGATGGTTCAGAATGGAGAGCTGTCGCATTCAATAGGTCTTAATTATCGATGATAATTAATAACACACCATACCTAACCTGTAAGCATGTTTCCACTTGGCCTTATCCTGATCCTCTTTTACCTCGTCGGGCAAAACCTTTCTCGCGACTTGATCCGCCATATCGTGGCGGTGGTTGATAGCGCGGTACTTTACATCGTCTTATCGTGTCCTGTCTCGCGGCACGTACTTA
>JASTWP010003651.1:0-20206 GCA_030770255.1 Temnothorax ravouxi
TTTCGGGCGCGTAATTGGCTATCGGAGCCCTACGTCATTGCTCTGACGTCACGGTTTTCGTTAGGCGATTTGAAATGATCGTTGCTTGTTTTTCGGCAACGATGTTTACAGCATGAACCTTCTCTCTTTTGAGCGCGGTTGCGCGACTTTGTTTTGCCGAGCGAATGTCAGCGAATATTAGCGAATGTTCCGGAATGATAACAGAGAGAAAATTCATGCTATAATATGCAAATATCGTTATGAGGTTGTTTTAGGGTTTCTTTATTGCGATTTCTTAGTTATCTGACGGAATGCGAGCGCACGCGTGCAACCATGTGCGATCCTTGGTTGCATTATCGCAATCTCAAACAGTTATAAATTGGGACAAAACCAAACTGAAATGTCACTAAATGGTACTTCAGTTACTTTTGAGAAATTATAGATATTATAAACAAATTAAAATCTGTCTATAAATAAAAAAAAAGATAACACAATTAAATTCCCAAATGTTCAAGCTATCTAACAAAATCAATTTTGTAAACTTTCTTTAACATGTATATTATTAATTTATCAATTTATTATTACGATGAGGTTACTACGTCACTAATTGGGACATTTATCTTACCTTTGCAGACAGTACTTTGAGAGGATCCTGAGGCGCTGTTACAAATACTCGAATTACTTACAGCTTACGTACGACACGAAAGCAGCCGCATTCTTAGCAGTTAAATGCTTGCAGAAGTTAGCCGAACTTGAACAAGAAAAGTTTCCGATAGCTTCGGAGGTCGTTCTTAAAGATTTCTATATAGATGATCTATTATCAGGATCCGATACGGTACAGGAAGTTAAGAATTTAAAGAAGCAAATAACCGAATTATTGTTTCTAAGAGATTTTGAGCTACATAAATGGAAATTAAATATACCATTACATTCAAGTGAAAAGGTTAATGAGGAAAATATTTCGGTGGATTTATGTAAAGAGCAGGAATCAAGACTGTTAGATATTTTATGGGGTCCGAGTAGGGATGTATTACATTACAAAAGTCCAATTGTCAAGCTAGAAAACAAGGTAACGAAAAGAGTTATGTTATCCAAGGTGTCTAGGCTGTTTGATCCTTTGGGATTAGTTGGCCCTATAATAACTACGGCAAAAATTCTGATACAATTTTATGGGTGTGTAATATTGGCTGGGACAATTCTATACCCATGAGCATTCATAAAGTCAGATAAAATCTCAATTACATGTGTTGGAGCTTATAGAGATTCCAAGATTGATAATCTTGGAAAATAGCGATTCTGGAGTACAGCTGCATGGGTTTTGTGACGCGAGTGAGCAGGCGTACAGTGCTTGCATATACGTAAGAGAAAACAACGCTTCAACTGCTTACTTTGTTCCAAGTTGAGAGTAGCGCCATTAAAAACACTGTCTCTGCCGTCTCTGGAGCTATGCGGGGCGGTTCTTTTGATTAAATTAATAAACAAAGTGGCATCCAGCTTAAACGTGAGAGTGTACAAGCGTTATTATAGGACGGATTCAAAAATAGTTCTAGCGTGGCTAAGTTTACCGGCGAGAAGATGAAAGACGTTTGTTTCGAATTGTATTAGTGAAATACAGAATAGCTTGTCACCTTCTAAATGGTATCACGTAAAATCGAAGATAAACCCAGCTGATTTAATTTCTCGTGGTGTTATTCCGGAGAAACTAAAAGGTTCAGAGCTTTTGTGAAAGGGTCCGCAATGATTAAGTTTAAGCGAAAATGAGTGCGTCAGAAGGTGCAGAGCTATCATGCAAAACTATAGTTGAAGAGCGGGTCGAAGTATTAACAGTGGAAATTTTCCATACAAGAATCAATTATTCCCTACTACAGATATTCCTCGTTAGGAAAATTATTGCGTGTAATCGCGTATATTTTAAGATTTAGCTATAACTCGAGATGCGATGTAAAAAAATCGTAAAATAGGTTGCGTATCTGCGTCGGAAATGAAGCGAAAGCTCGTGTTGCGTTAATCAGGATTGTTCAGGCACAAGAGTTTGGAATAAAATAAGAATTGTTAAGGTGCAAAGAAAATGTTCCTAAAAGTTCTAAATTAATTAGTCTAAATTCTTATTTAGATAGCTATGAGGTGCTACAAGTAGGTGGAAGACTGAAAAATGCGCAGCTACCAGAAGCAACCAAGTATCCAATCATACTGCCATCTGCTCATCACATCACGAAGCTAGTCATAAGGATAAGTATGAAAAATTGTTCCACTCGAGCACTCAAGCCGCGTTGGCTTTTGTGAGGGAAGATTATTGGTTTCTTGCAGCAAGAAAATGAAGTCAAGGGAATTATAAGGAATTGCGTGAGATGTGTCAAGGCATCGCCCATACCGTGTCAGCAAATTATGAGACAGCTTCCGGCGGCTCGAGTTAATCCGGTTAGACCATCCCATAATACTGGAGTAGACTACTGTGGCCCCTTTTCAGTTCATGATAGAGTGCGAAGGAATAGCAAGCAGTATAAGGCATATGTTACTGTTTTCGTGTGTATGGTAACAAAGGCTGTGCACCTGGAACTAGTCGAAGATGTAACTTTCCGCAGCTTTTATAGGAGCTCTAAAAAGATTTATTTCCCGAAGAGTAAAGGCTATAAATATGTACTCTGTAGTAGTAGTAGTAGTAGTACAGAAGTGGGAGGTACCCCTAAGGTCCCTATCGGCCACTAGATCTAGCTGATCCTTTGTGCCTCCCCACTCGTTTTTTGCTAGGTCTCAAGATACAGTCTTGAACCCTGTACCAGGTTTATCAAATCTGTAACCCTAGCATTTTCTAGATCCTGGGGGGTTAAGAACATACACCCCCAGATTTTGTATCTCTTACATACAAATGCCGGGCATTGGCATATTATATGTACGTTGTCTTCTTTCTCGTCTCCGCAAAGGCGACATGCCTTTTGCTCCGCAAGCCCGAGATTATAAAGGTGTGCTCTAAGTAAGGCGGAGTGACCAGTGAGCAGTCCCAACGCCATTCTCAGTTTCTGTTTACTCAGTACCAGTAGTTCATTAGCCCTACCTGGTCTGCTGTCTTTCATCAAAGTCTTTGCCTGGCGGCAGGTTCCTAGCTTCTCCCATCTAGCCAGGTGTTCCCTTTTCAGGCGACCCTTGATGAGTTCTTTGCCTACTGCAAAGGGTATTCCCATCTCCTCCTGGTCAATTGGTGCTTCATTAGCTCCCTTTTTGGCCAGTATGTCTGCGGTTTCGTTCCCAGGTATTCCTTGATGCCCAGGCACCCATACTAACGTGACCTTATTACGTCCGCTTAGTCTTTCTAATGCTAGCATACAATCCCAAACCAATGCTGATTCAGTAGTTGTTTTTGCCAATGCTTGTATGGCTGCTCTACTGTCCGAGCAGATGTTTATCTTTTTTCCCTTCGTATCTTTATTTAGCAGGTATTCCGTGCACTTTAGGATAGCCAGTATCTCCGCTGCAAAGACAGTTGAGTGGCTTCCCATAGGAATACTCTCCCTGTGGTTTTCCTTTGGCCCATAGAATCCTGCCCCGAAGCAATCATTAATGCCTGACCCATCAGTGAACCATAGGTCCACATTGGGATCTCCGACTCCCCTCAGGTCAGACCAATCTTCTCTAGTTGGTATTCGTGTCTTAAAGTGCTTTACCAACTGGTATTTTTTGATAATTCTATCTTGTTTTAAAGTGAAAGGGTGTTTCTGGAACAGGTCGAGCCTTGTATGTCCCAATCCTGTGTTTCTCCATTCTCCCAGACACCTTAGTCTGTATGCTGTGATCCTAGCTGAATTTATCACGGCCAGGTCCAGTGGAGGCACACAGAGTGCAATTTCTAGCGCCTCTGTGGGGGTAGTCCTCATAGCCCCTACTGCAGCCCTTAGGTAGCTCCCTTGTAGGCTTTTCAGTAGGTTCTTTGTCTCCACTTTCTCTGTCTTGGGCCACCAGATCACAGATGCATAAAGTAGTCTCGGTAACAGTACTGCTTTGTACAACCATAGTGCTATGGGGGCTTTTATGCCCCAAGACTTTCCCATGGCTCTTCTACACATCCACATACATGAGTAGAATTTTTTCCTGCTCTCTGCAAGGTGTACCTTCCAGTTAAGTTTGGTATCTATATATAGTCCCAAGTATTTAACTGAGGTTGTGAAGGGAATTACCTTCCCCCAGAGCTTAAGAGGCTCAATGGGTTCTGGTTTGTATTTCCTGGTGAAGACCATTATGTTGGTTTTTGATGGATTGACCATCAATTCCTTGGCCTCACACCATTTTTGGACGATCTTTAAGGCATCGTTCATGCGGTCCCTTAGGGTATCTAAGAAGGATCCTGTGATCACTATAGCTACGTCATCCGCATAGCCACAGGTCAGGAACCCCTTCTTTTGTAGTTTCACCAGAAGGTCATTGACTACGAGGCACCACAACAGAGGGGACAGAACCCCACCCTGCGGGCACCCCTTACTCGGTTTACCAGTGATACTAATATTACTTTGCGTGACTGTTAGGTTCCTCCCCGCCAGCATATCTTCCACCCAGTCTACTAGCGGTTCTGGGACCCCGTGTGCAATCAGTGCTTCCTTAATGGCTTTGTTCGAGGTGCTATCAAACGCTCCTTCGATGTCCAGGAAGGTACCAATAGCGTATCCTTTCGCTTCCAGCTGCGTCTCTATCCTGCCTATCAGGTGGTGTAGGGCAGTTTCCGTAGATCTGCCCTCCCTGTAGGCGTACTGAGCACTGGCTAGAGGGTGGTCCGCTAATGGTCCATCCTTGAGAAACCTATCAATTAGCCTCTCCAGCGTCTTCAACAGAAAAGAGGTCAAACTGATAGGTCTATAATCCTTGGCTTTAATGTGTCCATTTCTGCCAGGCTTAGGTATGAAGACCACTCTAGTGGCTCTCCATGCTTGCGGGACATGTCTTAGAGCTATGCTTGCCCTAAAGATTTTAGTCAATGGGCCTACCAGCTCTTTGAGTCCCTCCTGTAGAAGCAGAGGGAGTATGCCGTCCGGTCCCGGAGCCTTATAGGGCTCAAAGGAGCGAACCGCCCACTCCACCGCTTGTGGATAAACCACCTTTGCTGCCAACGCCCAAGCTTTGGGCTTATAGACAGCCCTTGGTTGTCGTTGGTTCTCCGTAGCTGAAGGGGACTTCTGAAATCCCGGGAAGTGGACCTCCATGAGATGATTCAGAGTCTCCTCAGTTGTTTCTGTGAATTCTCCATTGGGGAGCTTGAGACAGCTCCACTGTGGGTCACTCTCTTTGCAAAGAATCCTGCAGAGTCTGGATGCTTCCGGAGCACTCTCAATCCTCTCGCAGTAGTTCCTCCACCCCGTTTTTTTGGCGCTAACTATCGCCTTTTTGTAGTCTCGTTGGGCAGCCTTGTGCTTTTCCCAGGCCCCCAACGTATTTACATTTTTAGCCTTATTGAAAAGCCTTCTTACCCCGGCCCTGAGCCTCGATAGCTTTTCATTCCACCATGAGGCACCGGCCGAGGCACTTCTCGGCTTTAATGGGCAATTCATTTCAAAGGATTCCCTGATGGCATCGCTTACGAAGCTCGCTGCAATCTCCAGGTCCTCCTTTGTATGGAATCTGGTCGGCGCATTTTTTAGCCGACTAACCAAGTCGGCTCTAAAGCCCTTCCAGTCTGTTTTCCTGGGGTTTCTCCCCCACTGTTCCTCTTTCTGTAAGTTCACAAGGTCGAAGCGGATCTGTCTGTGGTCGGACCCTGAAGGTTCATTTGAGACCCTCCATCCCGCCACCAGATCCACCACACCCCTCGTGCACACCGTAATGTCTATCACTTCCTGTCTTCTAGAGTCCAGGAAAGTGGGTTCTGTTCCTCTATTTAAAATTTGTAAGTTAGTGTTCATGATGAAGTTAAGTAGGCTTTCCCCTCTCGGGTTTATATCGGAGCTTCCCCACACCAAATGGTGTGAGTTTGCATCGCAGCCCAAGAGAAGTTCTAGCCCCCTTTCCTTCGCATAAGTTACTAGCTCTACCATGTTTCTTTGGGGGGGTAGTTCCTCCGAATCGTAGGGCATGTAAACAGACCCCACTATCAGGTCCCTGACCCCTCCATCGTGTGTTTTAAGTTTCAGCCTTACAGCCACTAGGTCGCCGTCGCTGAATTGTGGTAATAGACAAGCATCCAGACCTTTCGCTACAATACAGGCTCTTGGTCTTTCTGCGTTGTCTGCTTTGAACAATTTACCACAACCTCCAAGGCCCTTAATGTGTCCCTTGACGAGCCACGGCTCTTGGATGAGGAATAGATGCTTTGTGTGCATCACAGCCGCGCACCTGGCTAGAACCGCCGAGGCGCTTTTGCTGTGATGCAAGTTGATTTGAGTGAAGGGGATATTGGAGCCCGCCATTGATTAGACAGTCTCCGGCCTATCCTCCTTCCTTCCTGACTCCCCCCTGCGGTCCCCTCCAGGCAACCTAACCGTCGCCTGTCCGAGACCACAGAAGGGTTTAAGGTTGAGCGCTTTAAGAGCACTCAACGATCCCTCCCCAATAAGGGCCGCGAAGTGGGTGCTCGTGGCATCCCTACTTTCGCTGCCCCTCGCGACCACCCAGTCCGCGGCTTGGAGACCCTCATTCTGCCTGTCAAGTAGCTCTATTGCTTCCTTGACAGGCATTCTAGGGTCCTCCACGTGCACCACAACCCGATGACGCCTAGGCAGTTCATCGAGCTGCACTGCACGTAGCCGGACCCCCATTTATCTCTAAAACCGAAGTTAGGCTTCGCAGCCACCCTTCGGTTTCTGCATCGGTGCAGTTAAAAATAACTGCCCCGTCCCTATCTGCTGTGCCCCTGAAGGTGGGGGCTTTGGTGCCCTTTGCAACGCCAAGGATAGCCTCCTTCACCTTGTCCCTCAAAAGCATAGCCTCTTTATCGTCCAGCTTTCGCTCGGGATATTCCATGGGAACCATGGCCACCCTTGCTAGGCCGGATGTTACTTGGGCAAAGGTCTTCTGCTCTACCGCGATCTTAGACCTTTTGCCCACTTGTGCAGTCCCGGGACTGGGTGTGCTCTGTTCCGATCTGGTTCGCTTGTACGTCCCAGTGGAAGCTCGCTCCCCCGTCCCTGGCATTGCCACAGAAGCAGTGTTTGGTTCGGGAGCAGATTTTTCGGCGCTGCTCTTCCCCTCCATCTGCTTCTGTTTCTTATATCGACGACGTGCCGCCCCGCTATACCTTATCCGGCTTTTACCAGCTTGTGGTTGGGCCTTGTCCGGCTCCTTCCCCAAGCTGTCCGGTCTAGTTTCCTCAGGTCGTTCGCTACCTATTAAGGTGGCTACTCCCTGGAGGACCTCCTCATACTCATTATTATTATTACTTTTTTTGTGTTTTTATTTTTATTTTTATGTGTTTCATCATCCATTTGAGTCCCACGAGTACCGCGGTCGCGCGTTTTCACCCGGGCAGAGCCGCGAATGCCCGGGGCTTGGCTACCCCCTCCCGGAGGTCGCCCGGTATCCGGGAGGCACCGTTTGCGACGCAGCACCCCCTGCGCCACGCAGCCATCAGCACGGTTGCTCACACCTTGGCTTGGGGGGTTCCTTTTGGTCGGGCGCGCCCGGCTACACCCCTGAGCGGGTGATCCCCGTGCGCGCCCTTAAGCCCCCCCACCCGCCTCAGATCGGCCGCCCGCAGCCCCCGAGAACGCCGGGTCCGCCGAGCGGTCCCGCAGCCCCCCGCGTCCCGCGAGCCACGCACGCCCTCCCCGAAGCTTCGGCAAGGTAGGAACCCGGCGGGGAGGAATATGTACTCTGACAATGGAAAGAACTTTCTGGGTGCGAATAACGAATTGAAGGATCTATTTCAAAGCACGGAATTAAATACTGATCTTCAGCGTGCCGCATCAGAAGAGCGTTTAACTTGGCATTTTATATCTCCAAGGGCATTCCATTTCGGCGAGTTATGGGAGTCTGCGGTTCGGTCAATAAAGCAACATTTGAAGAGGACTGTTGGAGATGCATCCCTTACGGTTGTAGAAATGATGACGGTATTATCGCAAATTAAAGCGATTTTAAATTCAAGAACGTTGACGCTATTGTCCGACGATCCCATGGACTTGAGTGCGTTAACGCCAGCGCATTTTTTGATAAAGGATTCTCTGACTTCATATCCAGAGCCTAATCTTTTAGATGTACCTTTGAACAGGCTTTCTCGATGGCAGTATGTGGAACGATTAAAGCAACTTTTGGTCAAGATGGTCCAAGGAGTATCTAGCCATTTGTCAAGAAAGAACCAAATGGAAAGCAGAGACTAACATTAAATTAGAAGTAGGTCAGCTAGTCATGCTGAAAGAAAATGAGTTTATGCCATTGAGATGGGTGTTGCCGAGAATTGTTAGCGTTTATCCGGGCCAAGACGGCGTAATACGAACCGTAATTATCCGTACTAATAAGGGTATTTATAAGAGACCAATTGTAAAGGTTTGTTCTATACCTATCAAAGAACCCGAAACTTTGAAGACTGATTAGCTATACTCGACGTTTATGTTGTAATAAGTTTAGTGATACACCGTAAGTTTTTTGTTTAATTAAAAATATTTATCAAGGCGGGCGGCATGTTTAGATGCAAGCGTTATAATATTCATAAGTTATAGTTCTTTGATTTGATTTGCCTCCAATGGCACGCTCTTATTCTTAGTTACGATTTAGCCGTGCGAGGCGCTAGGGCCAATCGCGCCTCTACTTTTTAGTTTTCTTGTTAGCCGAAAAAGGCTAACTCAAAAATATTATTTTTCTAAATTTAAAAGAGGAGCCGGGTTACGAGTTGGTCTTACCATTATGCGCCACTTAACAGTGTCGTTACGAACTAGTAAATATCTGTGGTAGACATATGGTAGATACTTGGCGGATATGGATATGTGGATGACACGTGGAATATTTAATGGATATCCCTGGTGGCTATTTGACAGATATGGATATGTGGATAACGTGTGGATATCATATTATACTATAATATAAAACTCGACTGTTTGTCTGTCTGTCCGCGAACTACTCATTCGTTAATGGACCGAATTCAAAGAATTGTATATGACATTTGTTAATGGACCGAATTTCAAAGAATTGTATATGAAGTAGGGGTAGAATTTTCCGGGGATTGCCATGATGTATATAATTTTTTGTTACCGATCTTTTTGGAAACAAACTTAAAATTTTTTCCAATTTTTTGGGAAATAATTGACCGAATCTTAAAGAATTATATATGAAATAGGGGTAGAAAGAACTAAAGACTGTAATAGAATTAGAAAAATGGCTAATAATAAAGGGTTTCCAATTTCTGTTTAAAAAAATGTACGTGATTGCTCCAATTTCCGCTAATTTTGAATATTAAGCTGAATTTTTTTTACACAATCCTTGATGTTTCATCTATATCTATTGAGGCAGGTCGTCGCGTTTAGCGCGTAGGCGCACGAGCGTATCCGAATATTGCCGAGCGCGGCAAAGGAGAGGCAGCGAGTCTCACGATCGCGCATGTTACTTCGAGTCGCTACACGACGGTAACCGACACGAGTCGTTTTTTGTAACGTATCCACGGTATTACTTTTCAATAAAGGAACGCGAAGTATATTGTACAAGTACGAGTATTTCTCTGCAATCCACTCCTATATCCATAGCCTCATCAGGTTATGGGCCCAGGTCACGAGTGAGAGAGAATTCGCGTTCGTGAAAAGTGTGGCAAGTCGGTCGTTACGGCGTGCGAGCAAGGCACGCGGCGAGCGAAGTCGTGTTTCTCCAAGTGGTCACGAAATCGAGGCAAGAGTTCGTGGAGAGAGGTCTGAGACAATATCGAGTGGCGAAGACGTCGAGCGAATATTTTTAGTTCCGGGAGTGTACGCGGAAAAGATCGGAAATGCCGGACGATAATCTAGTGCGATCCGTGAAGCGGTTCGACGGCAAGAATTATCAGGCGTGGAAATTCCAGATCACCGCTGTGTTAATGGCGAACGAGATTTTCGACGTAGTCGACGGAACGAGACAAAGACCCGAGATCACGAATGTGGCAGCGATGAAAACGTGGGTGAAGGATAACGCCAAGGCAACGGCGATTATTGCGTCAGCAATGGAAGATGAGCAAGTGAATAGTGTGCTTGTCTGTACCACAGCGTTCGAGATGTGGAAGAAGCTGATGACTCTGCACGAGCAAAAATCGGCCTCTAAATGTGGGTGCATTAACGCAGCGTTTTTACGCATATAAAATGCAGACGTCGGACTCAGTGATCCAGCACGTGAGTGCCATACAGAACATGGCAAGACAGTTGCGGGATCTAGGCGAGCCGATATCGGAGGCAGCAGTAATCGCAAAGATTTTGTCGAGCTTGACGACAAAATTTAATGTCTTCAAGACAGCGTGGGATAGTGTCGATCCACAGCGTCAAACGATTGCGAATCTGTTGGAGCGGTTGATACGCGAAGATTCGAATTTCGACAAAGAAGATGATTCGACGAGCGCGTTAGCGGTCACAAAGAAAGCGAATGCCAAGGGCAACGACAAGGACAAAAGGAAAAGGAAGTCGAAGAAAAACATAGAGTGTTACCGGTGTCAGGAACGAGGGCATTACGCGAGTCAATGTGATAAACAGAAGAACGAGGACAAAAGCAAAGGTCAGTCGAGTAACAGTTGTGCGTTTGTATTAGACGCGAGTCGAAAACACAGTGCGGCGAGCAGTACACGACAGCAGCAACCATCGGTCGAGCAGTTGAGGCAGTTGCGAGAAGCCGATAAGAGAGATGTCTGGATCACTGACAGCGGTGCGTCGGAGCATGTGACATCTAGGCGTGACTGGATCGAGGGTCTACGACCGGTGACTGGGGAGTCTGTCATGCTCGGAGACGATGGCATCTGCGAGGTAGCCGGCGTCGGTAACTGTACGAATAGAAAAGCTCGTATGCGGCGAATGGCAGAGCGGAGTTATCGAGAATGTTCTGTTTGTACCGCGAGTTACTCGAAATCTGTTTTCGGTTGGAACATGCACAAGTAAGGGTTTTCAAGTCAGTTTCAAGGACGATGGAGTGGACGTGCTTGCGAGGAGGCGCTACAGTTGCCACTGGAGTCAAACAAGAAAATGGCTTGTATCGGATGCTGTTCAGAAGACCGAGGGCTGAGCTCGAGGTGAACGTGACGGCGAGGGATCTCAAGCTGTGGCACGAGAGGCTTGGACACATTCACAAGAGAGCTCTGGTCGAGCTGGTGAATCGCGGGCTCGTGGACGGAGTCAACGTGAAGAATGCAGCTGAATTCTTCTGCGAAGCGTGCCAGATGGGTAAGCTTCACAAACTGCCGTTCAGGAAAGAGTCAAGAGAGAAGTCTAGAGTGCCAGGAGAAGTAATCCACAGCGATGTTTGCGGGCCAATACCGGTGGAGTCACTAGGAGGCGCACGATTCTATGTGTTGTTCAAGGACGAGGCAACTGGATTTCGGTACGTCTATTTCATTCGTCACAAATCTGATGTGTATGAATGTTTTCAGGAGTTCGAGCGACTGATAGCAAATAAATTCGGTCGCGCGATGCGAACTCTGCGTACGGATAACGGGAGAGAGTACCGAAACGAGAAGATGGCCAAGTATCTAAAGGCTCGAGGAATTACACTGGAGACGACAGCGCCGTATACGCCCGAGCAAAACGGGAGAGCCGAGAGAGACAATCGGACGATTGTCGAAGCAGCGAGGACGATGTTGCAAGCAAAGGAGCTCCCGACACAGTTGTGGGCAGAAGCGACAGCTACAGCGGTTTACATGTTGAATCGCACGGGGGAATCAAGAAACGGCGGAAGCCGTACACCGTTCGAGCAATGGACGGGCAAGAAGCCGGATCTTCGGCATGCACGAGTTTTCGGGTCGAGTGCGTTCGCGTACGTACCAAAAGGGAAAACGACTAAGTTCGACGCACGTGCACAGAAGCTGGTTATGGTCGGCTATGACAGCGAGTCATCGAATTACAGACTATACGATCCATCGAGGAAGGTAGTCTCTGTATCAAGACATGTTGTTTTCGATGAAGAAGGAAACGAGGAGGCATCAAGAGTTTCCGGGTCTGAAGCCGAGTTCAAGTTACCAGGGAGCGACGAGAGCGAAGAAGAAAAAGAAGCCAAGGATCCAGACGAGGAAGTTCGTGACGGAGCCATCGTTGAAAATGAAGTTGACGAAGTGGCTGCCGAGAATGCGAGAGCAGAAAGAAATCGAGGAGGAGACGCTAAGAAGGTCGGCCGAAGTCAAGCGGAGCCAAAAGCGACCACGCCGAGAGTGCTGCGAGATAGAAACACGATTCAAACGCCATCGAGATATGCGTTGTGTATTGAACACAGCACTCCAACGACATACGAAGAAGCGATGTCGAGTCCGGAAGCAGCTCAATGGGCGGAAGCAATCAAAGAAGAACTCCAGGCACACGAGAAGAATAAGACGTGGGAGATTGTTCCGAGGACTCCTGGCGGCAAGACGATCGACTCACGATGGGTCTTCAAGGTCCTACGAGACACAGATGGAAGCGTGCTGAGATATAAAGCTCGCCTGTGTGCTCGAGGCTTCAAGCAGCGAGAAGGAATAGATTACTCGGAGACGTTCTCACCAGTTGTGAGGTACGACTCGCTTCGAGTTCTGCTCGCAATTATCACACAAGAGGACCTTGAGACGGTACAGTTTGATGTTCAAACTGCTTTTCCTGCATGGTACTCTGGAAGAGGACATCCGGATGGAGATTCCCAGTGGACTTCTAACAGACGAGAAAGAAGAGAATCTAGAAAGTGTCGTGTGTCGGTTATTAAAATCGCTTTACGGGTTAAAGCAAGCGCCGCGATGCTGGAACCTTACGGTTAAAGAGGCGTTAAAACGGCTTAATTTAACAGAAATAGACGCGGATAAATGTATTTTCGTCGGGATGTACGAGAATCAGATAGTCTATCTCGCGTTGTTTGTAGACGACGGAATTATAGCCGCGAAGTCGAGAGAAGTGATCGAAAAGATAATCGAGTTGTTAAGCGAAACGTTCGAAATCACTCTCGGAGATTGTGGCACGTTCGTCGGGATGCAGATTTGTCGCGATAGAGAATCGAGATCGATGTTTATACATCAGACAGCGTACGCGACAAAGATTCTGGAAGCGGTTCGGAATGAGCCAGGCGAAAGGGGTATCTGTACCGGCAGATCCTCATTCTGTTTTGTATCCGGTAGAGAAGGACGAAAAGAGGCAGTTGTCAGTTCCGTATCGGGAAGCTGTCGGTTCGTTATTGTTTCTCGCAACTGTAACGCGTCCCGATATAGCGTATTCGGTGAACACAGTAAGTAAATTTTTAAACAATCACGACGAGAGTCATTGGCAGGCGGTCAAACGAATCTTGTCGTACTTAGTCAAGACCGTAGATATCGGTATTGAGTTTCGCGCGGATGAGTCAGGAATCGATCTGGTCGGGTACTCGGACGCAGATTTTGCGAGCGACGTTGAAACGCGCAGATCCACGACCGGGTACGCGTTTCTCGTAGGCAGGCGGAATAGTAACAGTGGTCGTCTCAGCGACAGAAATTAGTATCATTGAGCACGACCGAGGCAGGAATATGTAGCAGCGGCTACCGCAGCAAAAGAGGCAGTGTGGCTTCGGAAGCTGCTCTCAGGCATCGGTTTTAAGCAAGATAAACCGACGACTTTGTGTATCGACAATCAGAGCGCGATACGACTTATTAGGAACCCGGAGTTCCATAAGAGAACCAAGCATATTGATATAAAATATCACTACATTCGAGAACAGGTCGAAAATCGCGAAATAGAAGTAAAGTTCGTACCCACTGAAGTGCAATTAGCTGATATATTTACAAAGGCACTTCCAAGGGATAAGTTTAGTAAGCTGTACACTAGTCTCGGTTTGTATGCAAAACGCTTCGACGGCGGAAGTATTGAGGCAGGTCGTCGCGTTTAGCGCGTAGGCGCACGAGCGTATCCGAATATTGCCGAGCGCGGCAAAGGAGAGGCAGCGAGTCTCACGATCGCGCAGTGTTACTTCAGAGTCGCTACACGACGGTAACCGACACGAGTCGTTTTTGTAACGTATCCACGGTATTACTTTTCAATAAAGGAACGCGAAGTATATTGTACAAGTACGAGTATTCTCTTGCAATCCACTCCTATATCCATAGCCTCATCAATATCAAATGCTAGTTTTCAAAGTCCTAAAAGTTGGCTAAGTGTGTACTAAACCAGTGATAATCTACCTCGGAGAGGTAGATACTTTCTCCATAAGGGTATAGGCTAAAAGTGGTCAACTTCTGAATATTACAAAAAAAACTATACGGTCAATATTGCTCAAGTTTTGCGATTATTTGTGTAAAGTGTTTATGTAAATCATATTAAAAAATTAAGACTCTAAGGCATTCGAGTATAGAAAGCTTATTGTCACAAAGTGACAAGTTTTAACCTAAAATGTTGGCCAAATAAACAATTCCCGTCGTTGACGCTCTCATGCATACCCCAGTATATGTTTATTAATATTCTATAATTGACGATACACTAATAATTGACGAAGAATATAGCACGTAAGTAGCATCCACAATTCATTATACTAATATTGCATATAATTCGGGATCGCTGTAATGACATTTATTTCAATCGCATTTTTGACTCAGAAGTAACGATTGAACCTTCTTAATAAACCGATTTTCTTGAAACCAGTGCTAACATTTTTTTAATTTTTGGAGGATAAATTTAATTTTTTATTAATGGATAATTTTTTAGAGAGTGAAAGCGCGTGAAGCGCGAGCAAAACAAAAGACTAAATTAATTGATATTAGAACAGAAAGGCAGCAAATGTAAAACTAAACACGGTAGAATTTTTAAACAAAATAGAAAAAGGAGGAACAGAAAGAAAATACAATGAAAGAAAATGAAAGAGAGTCAATAATGGCGAGTCAGCGCAAGGTAAGAACGCGCGAGGCGCGAGCAGAAATAAAATTTAAAGGCTTCAGTTTAGGGGATTACATTTTTGAAATATTTGACAATATGCTAATCTGCATCTATAATATTATCTATTATCTATTATTTATTAAAAAGGAATTTGAAGATGTAGGTTACAGCTATATACCCAGATAGCACGCATGTCTAAAAGATGTCTAAAAAATGTTTAAAAGATATTGTAAAGATGTCTTTTAGACACATGTGTCTAAAAGATGTCTTTACGACGTCTTTTAGATACGTACTGTCTGGGTACGTATTAGTCCAAGTCTACAATAGGTGTTTTAAGCCCTAAACCCTAAGGCCCTAAGCAGAATGGCTGTCGTCATACAAAGACTTAAGGCATAAAACACTGCCAAGACAGCCATTCTGCTTAGGTCTTAAAAAATTGTTCAATCACAGTTGAATTTGAGGAGAATAATTGACTGTGATTGGTTAATTTCTTAGGGCTTAGGGCTTAACACCTATTGTAGACTGGAACTTATACGTATTATGTACATACGTACGTAATACAATATATGTAAAATATCGAATAATAATTAAAATTTAAATAACTATATATTCAGCAAATTAATATCAAGTAATTAGATAGGACTCTCGATAATTAACATAAAAATTAAGACAAAATAACAACGCGCATAACTGTGCTTGATCAATAACAAAACATTGTCTTGATAACAAATGTCGTTAAAATTAATATATAAAATATTCCAGTATTATTTACACCACAATAAAAATATTACTCTCCTATCTTAATTTTTTATCGTTCTAATTAATCTAATTAATAATTCATTTATATATAAAATACTCTCCGCGAATAATTTCACCAGAACTGAATATGTGCGATCAACACGTGGATAATATAATGGATATACCCTGGATGGTCTATTTGAGAGATATAGATACGTGGATCACACGTGGATATTTTAATGGATATCCCTAGGTGGCTATTTGAGAGATATGAATATGTAGATGAACACATGGATAATTTAATGTAGATATCCCTGTTGGCTATTTGAGAAATATGGGATATGTGAGATAGCACGTGGATATTTAATGGATATCTCTGGTGGCTATTTGAGAGATATGGATATTTTTACATTTAATAGATATCTTATATTAAATATCCGCCATAGATATGGACAGTATATGGATATGTGGATATCCATTGGCTATTTATTAAATATTATGCTCCGTTTGGGTAAAGAAATCTTCAACTTTAAAATGAATATCTCTGGTTATATTTGCCGTAAAGAAATTTTCAAAAAAGCATTTTAAAGCTAAGGAGACAATCTTTTTTATAAAAATAGTTTAAGTTATATAAAAATGCAAATTCCAATTGTTGTAAATAATTAAAGTGATTAATTATTTGTTTCACCAAAAAGTACATTTTTAACAATTTTTTAAATAATGCTATTTCATTTTCTATTTTATTCTAAGAATGTACGTATTTCTTATTTTATGGAGAAACAATGGATTCTATTTTTTATATATTTTTAATGACTGAGACGCCGCATTATATAATACTAACAATAAGTACCAATATATACTTACGATGCTAAAATTTTGTTGAACTCCACACAAAAGAAAATGTAAAGAATGAAAAGGTAAAATAGCGTGACAGACTAGTTACTTGATTCAACGAAAAAGGTATACTGAAACAATCTTACAAGTTGAGGTCACTTAAATATCGAGAAGCTTGCCATAAAGTATCGAAAGTCTGGGCCTATAGGAATTTCCCCGATAAGAAAGATTAGAGCATAAAAATTGCTAGTAAAAATCTTAGGAATTCAGAGTAAAAAAAATTAACGGTCGAATTATACAATACAGTAATGACTTACTTTACTGTACTGAAATTAGAAATGCTGTACCATTTTTTAAAATTTATAATAAAAATATGATTTATACAATGTTGATTATATTCAACATTATAAATTATGTCATTTATACTGTACATTCTTTTTCCAAAAGATTATTTCCGAACAAATCAATGTGCTATTTATTGGTCAAGCCAGAGACGTGAACACGGTGCGGTGCCTTAGTCATTAAAAATATATAAAAAATAGCTGTCCATCGTTTTTCTATAATATAATAGAATATGCACATTTACAGAATAAAATAAATAATAAAATAGCATTATTTGAAAAATGTTTTAAAGTGTAGTTTTTGTTGAAAAAACAATTAAACATTTCAGTCGCTTATAACAATTAATAGAATTTGCAATTTCTTACAATTTGAACTATATTTTTATTTAAAAAAAGATGATCTCCTTAGCTTTAAAGCTGGAACCCTAAACATGAGTAAAATTTACCAACTTTTTAAATGTTATCGCTCTTATTTTTTTATTTAAAACTTAATTGAAGACTAAAGGTTTGTCCAAAAACGTGACTGTTTTGCTGATGCAATATGATTCCTTATATAATATTATCTAATATAATATTTACATAACATAATACAATATAATTTTGTCTTTTTATTTTGAACTTAAAATTCTAATTTTTTTATAATAATACATTTTGAAATAGTAAAATAGAGTTATTTATTAAATAAACCTATAAAGTCCTATTCATCTTCCGTTTCTAAAGACCTATTTTTATTTCATAAAAAAAGTATTTCAACAAACAGCTACAGATCTGCTCTTAGATTTTCTTAAAGAACTAACCTTCTTCTTTAACCCTTAAAGGCTACATATAATGGATTTATATAAGGTATCCCGTCCCCTTCAATTTCTCGGTCCTGTCGCTAAAAACGCTATCGGCGCCAGCACGTGTGTATAGAGGAAGGCAAACAGAATCACTTGTGAAAGTTAAGTAATCCAGGAAGCTTCTGTACTGGTTTTACGAAGATTTTCTTCTTGGTAACGTGAATTCTTGCAATGTCATTATTAATAGTCCTTTATGCCTAATGTGAGAGCGAGCGTAGCGTAGCAGACAGCGCACTGGTCTGCTAAACCGAAGATTTCAGGTTCGAATCCAGTCCTGATAGAGCCAAAATAAATAAATTGTATCGCTTGTCTCTCCTCCTCGACGGAATGGCAGCGGCAGCCCGTCAGGAGTATCCCTTGAGAGATCCCTTGCCTCGAAACCCCCCTCTACCTTGCCGTTCGGATTCGGCGTTAAACTGTAGGTTCCATGTACTTGTGTACAACCTGCGTGTGCACCACAAGCACATGACTTTGGGGGAGGCCTAGGTCCGACTCGGATTGTTGCGCCATTAAAATAATAATTATGCCTAATGTAAGCGTTATTTTTATATTCTCTGCATATCATTGGCTTAGGTACGTTGTCAATAAAAGAATGTGTGAGTTGTGTGTCATCAGGTTAACTTGTTGCGAAGGTAAGAGCCGCGATATTTTAAGAGTTTTTTCCTAATTTCGTCCCTCTTTATGTTCCTGTTCAGGGGACGAGTGAAATATATGTTGGGATGGCCGGGAACGGTAATGGATCGAGTAAAATACGCAGATGTAAAAAGCACGCTGTAATCTTTATTGACGAAGTCGAGCGGGCGGGCTTCGAGACGGTAGTGCACATATCAAGTGTGTTAGAAGAGTAGCTACACCGTGCGTAATGATAGGAAGATAGGTGCAGTGGCGGTCCGTCCAATGAGGAGCCCGCGTTAAGGCGGTAACGTATGGGGTCGCCAAAAGTGCGTGTCGCCGCAGAAACCATAGATCCGGGGACTCTCCAACACTCCCCCTCGAGACGCACTCCGTTTTACTAAGTAGCGACGAAAGGAGTCAGCCCGATTGATCTTAAAACATTTCGAATGCTTGGGTCCGGGTAGACCCTTAGTTAACACGTCTACAACCATATCCTCCGTGGGGATGTGCTCAATGCGAAAGTGTCCTGCGAGTAAAGCATCGCGAACAAAATGGTGCCTCAAGTCGATGTGCTTGCTCCTTGAGTGTAAACCCAGTTCCATCAAAAAGCTCCGCAAGTAGATTGCTTCTTTAGCGGCATCAGAGAGGCTCATGTACTCCGCTTTGGTCAAAGAAAGCGCCAAAGTTCTCTACTTCCTGGCTTTCCACGACACGGCGCACTTGCTCAAAATAAAAATGTATCCGGTGAAGGAACGCCTGTCAATTAGACAATTCCCCCAGTCGGCGTCAACAAATCCTTTAAGTGGATCGGATTCGGCCTCGAAAGTTAAGGGGAGATATACACCTAGCATGGTCGAAAAAATCGATTTGTTTTTTTTTTGCATTTTCTTGAAGCTTGAGGTCTCAAGAATATCTGGTTAAAATTGCAAGTCAATATCTCGATAAATAACGAAGTTACAGCCGAGAGAGTGAACCGTCTCCGAGAGCGCGCCGTGCCGCCTGTTTCAAATCGGTACCCAAAATTTCTCGAAAACCAATGAACCGATTGCCTTGAATTTTTTTGTGGTTATTCTATACATCATTATCTAGTACTTGTCATAGGATTTTTTTTTTCGTTGCTTAGTTTTTGTTTTATAGGCAAAATAATAACTAATTTTTGGTCGAAAAATCGCTATGTTATGTTCAAACGTCCGCCATTTTGTCATAAATCGATATTTTCAAAATCGGCTATGACAAGTACTAGATTATAGTATCTAATTTAATAATCTTTTTGGTTTTTTTGTTTCAAATGATTTTTGAAGAAACGCCAGTGGGTACCGTTTACCCGGATTTTTTTACGGCGCTCCAAAGATTATACCACAACCTCGTCAATTTTTGATTTTTTTAAATAAAAAAAATTGGACATATTCCTGAATGTGTATACTTTTAGATAGAAAAACTCCCAATCCGAAATTTCAAATAGTTTTCCTTTAAAAAATTCACAAAAATGACCTTTTTTCCGGCCTCCTAGGTGTATATCTCCCCTTAATCCTAAGGGTCGGTCGTTCCTCTCAGGTAACGCAATACGCGTTTGGCAGCAGTCCAATGGATGCTTCCGTAAGAATTACTGAACTGGCCCAGCGAGCTAACTACATATGCGATGTCCGGTCTTGTAGCCACCGCCAGATATGTGAGGGCGCCAATCAGTTCACGGCAGCGCCTGGATATTGGGGTCAGAGGCGTTCTCAGGCATCGTTAACTTTACGCTGGGATCCATTGGGGTCCGGACGGGTTTTGATTCGTTCATCCCGAAGCGCCTTAAGATATCTTCGATATATTCTTTTTGGTGCATTATGATATTTCGGCATCTCGTATAAACTGAACTCCGAGGCAGCGACTTTTCCAAGATTCTTAATTTCGAACTCTCGTCGATGAAAGTTACATAGTACTTTGCCTTCCC
>JASTWP010003652.1:0-20185 GCA_030770255.1 Temnothorax ravouxi
GTCATTCGCTTATGACTGCAGTTTATTTCGTTACTTTACAAGCACATGTCACAAATGGGATCAATTTCATTTACGTATCGCGACCATGAAGTAATATCTAGAGATTAATCATGTGCCATTTGAACAAATACATATATGGGTGTTAGTTTTAATGCAATTTATTTTAGCGTTTTATCTTATCTTACGTGTTTTGAAGTAAAAAATTTTGAAATATTTGTAATGTTACCCGCAAGTTTACACTCCAAGAGCATTTTTTCGCACCTTTTTAGGTGATATATTATTATTTTGGTATGCTTAATTTTCAGACACGGTAAAACAATTCGAAGCTTATCTGAGAAAATACGAAAACGATGACAAGTTGGTGATTCTGGAAGCCGTGGAGAGGCCAGGGTCGAATCTTGGCGACAATTACACGTCGACGTTGATTAGAACGAAACTCGTCGGTACACGCGGAGATGGAAGTCGTTAGTCTTCTTACTTTTATTTTCAATTTTACGTTTAGGGTTAAGGATAAACAAAAAATATCGGTAAAGCTGGTAATGTTTGAGTCAACAAAACGAAATAATTTTAATTTACGCAATTTTACAATCACGATAAAGATAGAGGGAAACAGGACAATGCTATTTTATCACATATTTTCATTGATTCAAAGTAGCTTAATATCTGAAGAAAGCAAAAATAAAATATCTTTTTTCTGTAAAATAACTCTTTATTTAAAATAGAAGCGTAAAATATATTTTGTGCTTCTATTGTAAATAAAGAGTTATTTTACAGAAGGCAAATGTTTATGACTTACGTTGTGTACTTGGTTACAATGAAAAAAGTACTGTAGATAGAAGTGAATTTTATTAATTTTTTTTAATTTTATTGTTATAAATTGACTTTGTCTCGTAGTTTATTGTATCTTTATTGATAGTTTTGTAAAATTTTATTTATATCCTTTTAGTTAAAGATATTGCTTTTTATATTTATTACATATACAGAAAAAATAACTACGAATATAATATACATGAATGTGCATATACATAGTTATGTTTCATAAATTTCCTTCCATTTTTGTGCACAGCATATGCCAAAACTTTTATGACAAAGATGATCCCTGATGGCAAATTCTCCACATTGATAGATCTTTCAGCTTTATCTCGTATGGAGGCACATACTTATACAAAAGTATTACCCATTCTTGGATCTTTTGGTCCTCAATGTGTATATGCCGATCAAAACACTATAATAATGGAAGACTTGGCTGAAAAAGGATACGTCAATTGCGAGAGGCGTCACTTACTGGACTTGGATCATTCTGTCTTCACCTTAAAGGTACTTTTTCGAATTAATAATTCAATCCTGGAACGTGCACTGCTTATCTTATCTCGATTCTCTGTGATATAAAAAAACGCAACGGATAAAAAGAATAATAAATACGAGAGGATGATTCTAACTGATGTATTATATAATTAACTCTTAGTACTATCTATAGATCGAGATAGAAATGAATTTAGATTTTTAGAGATATTTACATTTGTACAAACACATGGTCTTATTTGCCTGAATTTTACCTAAATATTTTACTTAATTTAATAGCATATATTTTTTATATTTTCCGCAGACACTTGCCAGGTTACACGCGTCGGCTCTGGCTCTAAAGATCAATAACCCGCGGCAATTTGACACGTTAAATTTGCATCTGGAAGAAGTAATTTACAAAGACAATTCCGAAACGTCGTTAATTAGGTCGTGCACCGAAACACGTTCGAAGTCGATAATACAATGTTTAGATATGATAGAGCCACGTACGCAAGAGTTGCAAACTATTAGAGATCACATTGCCACCTACCTCGACAAAACTTACGAGGCAATGCATCGAATGTTCACCACACCGAAGCAAAAGTATGACACGATCTGCCACGGTGACCCGTGGGTCAATAATTTACTCTTCCTGCATGACAACGATGGCAGGATAATCGACCTAAAAATGGTAGATTACCAGATAATCAGGCATACCTCGATCGCCACGGATATCTTTTACCTCATATATGGCAGCGTACGATCGTCGTTGATCGAGAGGAGTTTCGAGAGCCTCATCACGATCTATCACAACGAGTTTCTCAGCGAGCTCCGACGATCGCACGTAGACGAGAAGATTCTGGCGGAGCTCGGAACGGAGTGGCTGGAGATGGAGTTGCGAACCTACTCGTTTTACGGGTTGCTCGTTGGATGTTTTTTGATAAATCCGATTTTGGCGGAGGAGGAAGACGTTCAGCAATTGCAAACGATTGACTTTGATGCGAGCAGTCCGCTGTATCAAGCCGACATAAATTCGGCGAGGAACCAAAAGAAACTCGACCGCGTCAAGTGCATCGCGTTTCATTATTACAGGAGATTTCATTTGGGTATTATTAATGACGATATCGAACCGATTTTTGTTACAAGATAGTACTAATATTGCTCAGAACAATCATGATAACATTTATTGCCTAATTATTGTATATAATGTCATCGTCTAATGAACGGCAGTAAATTTTAGTGTTTACCAAGAGTAAAAAAAAGCAATCGTAATTTTATCTCATGTTACATAGCTAATGCTCCTGTGCGTATGAAGAGAGAAGTATTATGTGCATTTAATATTGAAAAATATAGCTATTTTTTAGAAAATTATTAATCAGAACATTTTTTGAATGATTATTTTAAACTTTATTGATTGTTGAATGTAATAATTAATATAAAGTGAAACACACATAATTAGCTTTGATTGATATCGTAAACATACGTGATCAGAAATTAACTACAGTTTAAAAAATAATCTTAGATTTAAGTTATTTTATCGAAATATCTCAACACAATGTATTTTACGTATTAAATAACTTTTATACTGTATCGTTCAAATATATATATTTGTTGAAAAGGATTTCTATAATTATTTCTTATGTAATATGCTATGCATTTTGAAAAGTTTATGGAGATGTTGCGCACAAATAAAAATAATTTAAGAAATCGTATCTTAATGCGTCGACGGGACATAAAGGTGTAATTGGTATAATTTACATTGACTCTAAGTTGCATAAACCATTTCTTAACAAAGCCGTTGAGTAATGATGTTCTAAACGGTGATTTGTGCAAACGGCGTTTTTCTCACAACACAATTTCGCCGTCGAACTCGTGCCGAAATTTATCCGCGACGCCCATCTATTTCATCGCTGCGGTATTATTCCATTATTTCATAGCGATATTCTACTGTGATTATTGTTACCGACGAGACCGCATTACAGACATCCTCGGAGTGTGGTAATCCATGATGTTTATTAGCCTCATTATTTTATATTACGCGAGTGAAGCATAAGTTAATAGTGCTCATTTCGGTAAAATCCGCTTAAAAGGTCATAAAAATGGAATCGCGGTCAGGCGCGATGTTTTTAGCTGGAAATGCTTTTAAGTTAATTAATATCTTGGAAATATTCAATTCTATATATATTATACGTATGGGGTATTTTCGTTAAATATATTTATAAAAATACTATATTTTATATATTTATTTATGTCGAATAACTTGATATAGCATTCTTTATTGCGCCCTTGTAGACACCGAGAAAGCATTTCCAGCTAAGTGAGAGCGACAAGGAGGTGCTGCAGCATTGGCCCGCTGCAGCAGACCGCTGCTGCAGCAAACCGCTGCTGCAGCAGAAGGATGCTGCAGCACCTCCTTGTCGCTCTCACTTAGCTCGCGCGATCGACGATGTTTTTAGCTGGAAATGCTTTTTCGGTGTCTCGGTGTGAATCTGAGTTGCCGGTGCACGATAAACAAAGAAAGATCCTCGATCTTTGGTATTCCAAAATAATGTACTACTTTCAAGTTAATTAATATCTTGGAAATATTCAATTCTATATATATTATACGTATGGGGTATTTTCGTTAAATATATTTATAAAAATACTATATTTTATATATTTATTTATGTCGAATAACTTGATATAGCATTCTTTGTAGCGCCTTTGCAGCATTCTTTGTAACGCACTTTGTAGCGCCCTTGCAGTATTCTTTATAGCGCCCTTGTAGACACCGAGAAAGCATTTCCAGCGTAAAAACATCGTCCATCGCGCGAGCTAAGTGAGAGCAAAAAGGTGCTGCAGCATCGGCCTGCTGCAGCAAACCGCTGCTGCAGCAGACCGCTGCTGCTGCCGATGCTGCAGCACCTCCTTGTCGCTCTCACTTAGCTCGCGCGATCGACGATGTTTTTAGCTGGAAATGCTTTTTCGGTGTCTCGGTGTGAATCTGAGTTGCCGGTGCACGATAAACAAAGAAAGATCCTCGATCTTTGGTATTCCAAAATAATGTACTACTTTCAAGTTAATTAATATCTTGGAAATATTCAATTCTATATATATTATACGTATGGGGTATTTTCGTTAAATATATTTATAAAAATACTATATTTTATATATTTATTTATGTCGAATAACTTGATATAGCATTCTTTGTAGCGCCTTTGCAGCATTCTTTGTAACGCACTTTGTAGCGCCCTTGCAGTATTCTTTATAGCGCCCTTGTAGACACCGAGAAAGCATTTCCAGCGTAAAAACATCGTCCATCGCGCGAGCTAAGTGAGAGCAAAAAGGTGCTGCAGCATCGGCCTGCTGCAGCAAACCGCTGCTGCAGCAGACCGCTGCTGCTGCCGATGCTGCAGCACCTCCTTGTCGCTCTCACTTAGCTCGCGCGATCGACGATGTTTTTAGCTGGAAATGCTTTTTCGGTGTCTCGGTGTGAATCTGAGTTGCCGGTGCACGATAACCAAAGAGAGATCCTCGATCTTTGGTATTCCAAAATAATGTACTACTTTTAAGTTAATTAATATCTTGGAAATATTCAATTCTATATATATTATACGTATGGGGTATTTTCGTTAAATATATTTATAAAAATACTATATTTTATATATTTATTTATGTCGAATAACTTGATATAGCATTCTTTGTAGCGCCTTTGCAGCATTCTTTGTAACGCACTTTGTAGCGCCCTTGCAGTATTCTTTATAGCGCCCTTGTAGACACCGAGAAAGCTTTTCCAGCGTAAAAACATCGTCCATCGCGCGAGCTAAGTGAGAGCAAAAAGGTGCTGCAGCATCGGCCTGCTGCAGCAAACCGCTGCTACAGCAGACCGCTGCTGCAGCAGGCCGATGCTGCAGCACCTCCTTGTCGCTCTCACTTAGCTCGCGCGATCGACGATGTTTTTAGCTGGAAATGCTTTTTCGGTGTCTCGGTGTGAATCTGAGTTGCCGGTGCACGATAACCAAAGAGAGATCCTCGATCTTTGGTATTCCAAAATAATGTACTACTTTTAAGTTAATTAATATCTTGGAAATATTCAATTCTATATATATTATACGTATGGGGTATTTTCGTTAAATATATTTATAAAAATACTATATTTTATATATTTATTTATGTCGAATAACTTGATATAGCATTCTTTGTAGCGCCTTTGCAGCATTCTTTGTAACGCACTTTGTAGCGCCCTTGCAGTATTCTTTATAGCGCCCTTGTAGACACCGAGAAAGCATTTCCAGCGTAAAAACATCGTCCATCGCGCGAGCTAAGTGAGAGCAAAAAGGTGCTGCAGCATCGGCCTGCTGCAGCAAACCGCTGCTGCAGCAGACCGCTGCTGCAGCAGGCCGATGCTGCAGCACCTCCTTGTCGCTCTCACTTAGCTCGCGCGATCGACGATGTTTTTAGCTGGAAATGCTTTTTCGGTGTCTCGGTGTGAATCTGAGTTGCTGGTGCACGATAACCAAAAACAAATCCGCGATCTTTGGTATTCCAAAATAATGTACTACTTTTAAGTTAATTAATATATTGGAAATATTTAATTTTATATATATTATACGTATGGGGGGGTATTTTCGTTAAATATATTTATAAAAATACTATATTTTATATATTTATTTATGTCGAATAACTTGATATAGCATTCTTTATAGCGCCCTTGTAGACACCGAGAAAGCATTTCCAGCTAAGTGAGAGCGACAAGGAGGTGCTGCAGCATTGGCCCGCTGCAGCAGACCGCTGCTGCAGCAAACCGCTGCTGCAGCAGGCCGATGCTGCAGCACCTCCTTGTCGCTCTCACTTAGCTCGCGCGATCGACAATGTTTTTAGCTGGAAATGCTTTTTCGGTGTCTCGGTGTGAATCTGAGTTGCCGGTGCACGATAACCAAAGAGAGATCCTCGATCTTTGGTATTCCAAAATAATGTACTACTTTTAAGTTAATTAATATCTTGGAAATATTCAATTCTATATATATTATACGTATGGGGTATTTTCGTTAAATATATTTATAAAAATACTATATTTTATATATTTATTTATGTCGAATAACTTGATATAGCATTCTTTGTAGCGCCCTTGCAGCATTCTTTGTAACGCACTTTGTAGCGCCCTTGCAGTATTCTTTATAGCGCCCTTGTAGACACCGAGAAAGCATTTCCAGCGTAAAAACAACGTCCATCGCGCGAGCTAAGTGAGAGCAAAAAGGAGCTGCTGCAGCAGACCGATGCTGCAGCACCTCCTTGTCGCTCTCACTTAGCTCGCGCGATCGACGATGTTTTTAGCTGGAAATGTTTTTTCGGTGTCTCGGTGTGAATCTGAGTTGCCGGTGCACGATAACCAAAGAGAGATCCTCGATCTTTGGTATTCCAAAATAATGTACTACTTTTAAGTTAATTAATATCTTGGAAATATTCAATTCTATATATATTATACGTATGGGGTATTTTCGTTAAATATATTTATAAAAATACTATATTTTATATATTTATTTATGTCGAATAACTTGATATAACATTCTTTGTAGCGCCTTTGCAGCATTCTTTGTAACGCACTTTGTAGCGCCCTTGCAGTATTCTTTATAGCGCCCTTGTAGACACCGAGAAAGCATTTCCAGCGTAAAAACATCGTCCATCGCGCGAGCTAAGTGAGAGCAAAAAGGTGCTGCAGCATCGGCCTGCTGCAGCAAACCGCTGCTGCAGCAGACCGCTGCTGCAGCAGGCCGATGCTGCAGCACCTCCTTGTCGCTCTCACTTAGCTCGCGCGATCGACGATGTTTTTAGCTGGAAATGCTTTTTCGGTGTCTCGGTGTGAATCTGAGTTGCCGGTGCACGATAACCAAAGAGAGATCCTCGATCTTTGGTATTCCAAAATAATGTACTACTTTTAAGTTAATTAATATCTTGGAAATATTCAATTCTATATATATTATACGTATGGGGTATTTTCGTTAAATATATTTATAAAAATACTATATTTTATATATTTATTTATGTCGAATAACTTGATATAGCATTCTTTGTAGCGCCTTTGCAGCATTCTTTGTAACGCACTTTGTTGCGCCCTTGCAGTATTCTTTATAGCGCCCTTGTAGACACCGAGAAAGCTTTTCCAGCGTAAAAACATCGTCCATCGCGCGAGCTAAGTGAGAGCGACAAGGAGGTGCTGCAGCATCGGCCTGCTGCAGCAGACCGCTGCTGCAGCAAACCGCTGCTGCAGCAGGCCGATGCTGCAGCACTTCCTTGTCGCTCTCACATAGCTCGCGCGATCGACGATGTTTTTAGCTGGAAATGCTTTTTCGGTGTCTCGGTGTGAATCTGAGTTGCCGGTGCACGATAACCAAAGAGAGATCCTCGATCTTTGGTATTCCAAAATAATGTACTACTTTTAAGTTAATTAATATCTTGGAAATATTCAATTCTATATATATTATACGTATGGGGTATTTTCGTTAAATATATTTATAAAAATACTATATTTTATATATTTATTTATGTCGAATAACTTGATATAGCATTCTTTGTAGCGCCTTTGCAGCATTCTTTGTAACGCACTTTGTAGCGCCCTTGCAGTATTCTTTATAGCGCCCTTGTAGACACCGAGAAAGCTTTTCCAGCGTAAAAACATCGTCCATCGCGCGAGCTAAGTGAGAGCGACAAGGAGGTGCTGCAGCATCGGCCTGCTGCAGCAGACCGCTGCTGCAGCAAACCGCTGCTGCAGCAGGCCGATGCTGCAGCTATAAAGAATGCTATATCAAGTTATTCGACATAAATAAATATATAAAATATAGTATTTTTATAAATATGTTTAACGAAAATACCCCATACGTATAATATATATAGAATTGAATATTTCCAAGATATTAATTAACTTAAAAGCATTTCCAGCTAAAAACATCGCGCGAGCTAAGTGAGAGCGACAAGGAAGTGCTGCAGCACCGGCCTGCTGCAGCAGCGGTTTGCTGCAGCAGCGGTCTGCTGCAGCAGGCCGATGCTGCAGCACTTCCTTGTCGCTCTCACTTAGCTCGCGCGATGTTTTTAGCTGGAAATGCTTTTAAGTTAATTAATATCTTGGAAATATTCAATTCTATATATATTATACGTATGGGGTATTTTCGTTAAATATATTTATAAAAATACTATATTTTATATATTTATTTATGTCGAATAACTTGATATAGCATTCTTTATAGCGCCCTTGTAGACACCGAGAAAGCATTTCCAGCTAAGTGAGAGCGACAAGGAGGTGCTGCAGCATTGGCCCGCTGCAGCAGACCGCTGCTGCAGCAGACCGCTGCTGCTGCCGATGCTGCAGCACCTCCTTGTCGCTCTCACTTAGCTCGCGCGATCGACGATGTTTTTAGCTGGAAATGCTTTTTCGGTGTCTCGGTGTGAATCTGAGTTGCCGGTGCACGATAACCAAAGAGAGATCCTCGATCTTTGGTATTCCAAAATAATGTACTACTTTTAAGTTAATTAATATCTTGGAAATATTCAATTCTATATATATTTACGTATGGGGTATTTTCGTTAAATATATTTATAAAAATACTATATTTTATATATTTATTTATGTCGAATAACTTGATATAGCATTCTTTGTAGCGCCTTTGCAGCATTCTTTGTAACGCACTTTGTAGCGCCCTTGCAGTATTCTTTATAGCGCCCTTGTAGACACCGAGAAAGCTTTTCCAGCGTAAAAACATCGTCCATCGCGCGAGCTAAGTGAGAGCAAAAAGGTGCTGCAGCATCGGCCTGCTGCAGCAAACCGCTGCTGCAGCAGACCGCTGTTGCAGCAGGCCGATGCTGCAGCACCTCCTTGTCGCTCTCACTTAGCTCGCGCGATCGACGTTGTTTTTAGCTGGAAATGCTTTTTCGGTGTCTCGGTGTGAATCTGAGTTGCCGGTGCACGATAACCAAAGAGAGATCCTCGATCTTGGGTATTCCAAAATAATGTACTACTTTTAAGTTAATTAATATCTTGGAAATATTCAATTCTATATATATTATACGTATGGGGTATTTTCGTTAAATATATTTATAAAAATACTATATTTTATATATTTATTTATGTCGAATAACTTGATATAGCATTCTTTGTAGCGCCTTTGCAGCATTCTTTGTAACGCACTTTGTAGCGCCCTTGCAGTATTCTTTATAGCGCCCTTGTAGACACCGAGAAAGCTTTTCCAGCGTAAAAACATCGTCCATCGCGCGAGCTAAGTGAGAGCGACAAGGAGGTGCTGCAGCATCAGCCTGCTGCAGCAGACCGCTGCTGCAGCAAACCGCTGCTGCAGCAGGCCGATGCTGCAGCTATAAAGAATGCTATATCAAGTTATTCGACATAAATAAATATATAAAATATAGTATTTTTATAAATATATTTAACGAAAATACCCCATACGTATAATATATATAGAATTGAATATTTCCAAGATATTAATTAACTTGAAAGTAGTACATTATTTTGGAATACCAAAGATCGAGGATCTTTCTTTGGTTATCGTGCACCGGCAACTCAGATTCACACCGAGACACCGAAAAAGCATTTCCAGCTAAAAACATCGTCGATCGCGCGAGCTAAGTGAGAGCGACAAGGAGGTGCTGCAGCATCCTTCTGCTGCAGCAGCGGTTTGCTGCAGCAGCGGTCTGCTGCAGCGGGCCAATGCTGCAGCACCTCCTTGTCGCTCTCACTTAGCTGGAAATGCTTTCTCGGTGTCTACAAGGGCGCAATAAAGAATGCTATATCAAGTTATTCGACATAAATAAATATATAAAATATAGTATTTTTATAAATATATTTAACGAAAATACCCCATACGTATAATATATATAGAATTGAATATTTCCAAGATATTAATTAACTTAAAAGCATTTCCAGCTAAAAACATCGCGCGAGCTAAGTGAGAGCGACAAGGAAGTGCTGCAGCATCGGCCTGCTGCAGCAGACCGCTGCTGCAGCAAACCGCTGCTGCAGCAGGCCGGTGCTGCAGCACTTCCTTGTCGCTCTCACTTAGCTCGCGCGATGTTTTTAGCTGGAAATGCTTTTAAGTTAATTAATATCTTGGAAATATTCAATTCTATATATATTATACGTATGGGGTATTTTCGTTAAACATATTTATAAAAATACTATATTTTATATATTTATTTATGTCGAATAACTTGATATAGCATTCTTTATAGCTGCAGCATCGGCCTGCTGCAGCAGCGGTTTGCTGCAGCAGCGGTCTGCTGCAGCAGGCTGATGCTGCAGCACCTCCTTGTCGCTCTCACTTAGCTCGCGCGATGGACGATGTTTTTACGCTGGAAAAGCTTTCTCGGTGTCTACAAGGGCGCTATAAAGAATACTGCAAGGGCGCTACAAAGTGCGTTACAAAGAATGCTGCAAAGGCGCTACAAAGAATGCTATATCAAGTTATTCGACATAAATAAATATATAAAATATAGTATTTTTATAAATATATTTAACGAAAATACCCCATACGTATAATATATATAGAATTGAATATTTCCAAGATATTAATTAACTTAAAAGTAGTACATTATTTTGGAATACCAAAGATCGAGGATCTCTCTTTGGTTATCGTGCACCGGCAACTCAGATTCACACCGAGACACCGAAAAAGCATTTCCAGCTAAAAACATCGTCGATCGCGCGAGCTAAGTGAGAGCGACAAGGAGGTGCTGCAGCATCGGCCTGCTGCAACAGCGGTCTGCTGCAGCAGCGGTTTGCTGCAGCAGGCCGATGCTGCAGCACCTTTTTGCTCTCACTTAGCTCGCGCGATGGACGATGTTTTTACGCTGGAAATGCTTTCTCGGTGTCTACAAGGGCGCTATAAAGAATACTGCAAGGGGCGCTACAAAGTGCGTTACAAAGAATGCTGCAAAGGCGCTACAAAGAATGCTATATCAAGTTATTCGACATAAATAAATATATAAAATATAGTATTTTTATAAATATATTTAACGAAAATACCCCATACGTATAATATATATAGAATTGAATATTTCCAAGATATTAATTAACTTAAAGTAGTACATTATTTTGGAATACCAAAGATCGAGGATCTCTCTTTGGTTATCGTGCACCGGCAACTCAGATTCACACCGAGACACCGAAAAAGCATTTCCAGCTAAAAACATCGTCGATCGCGCGAGCTAAGTGAGAGCGACAAGGAGGTGCTGCAGCATCCTGCTGCAGCAGCGGTTCTGCTGCAGCAGCGGTCTGCTGCAGCGGGCCAATGCTGCAGCACCTCCTTGTCGCTCTCACTTAGCTGGAAATGCTTTCTCGGTGTCTACAAGGGCGCTATAAAGAATGCTATATCAAGTTATTCGACATAAATAAATATATAAAATATAGTATTTTTATAAATATATTTAACGAAAATACCCCATACGTATAATATATATAGAATTGAATATTTCCAAGATATTAATTAACTTAAAAGTAGTACATTATTTTGGAATACCAAAGATCGATATAGATTGCTAACTAAAATTAGTAATATTTCTTCGGGTCATATAAGATAAGAATTCAGCTATATATATCTTGTACACACGTATGTTGAAAAGCACATATAACTTCAAAATGCAAGAAAATAATTAATGCTAGTTTAATGATTGTCACATTACGCGATTGATGAATACCAAAATTTGATTAATATGATGACGTATTTAGAATATTTGTCTGATATTTAATAACTTTACACTCTAAACTATTCGATAAATTATATATTATATATATTTTATTTATTTATTTATTTATTTATTTATTATATACGCTTCCCTTTATTGCCTCTCTCTCTCTCTCTCTCTCTCTCTCTCAAGACACATACGTATATTTTTTAATTATAAATAATTAACAATTTTGTTGTTAACTTTGTTAGCTTAAAATCGTTATTGCTATTATATACAATTTTTTATGAGCAATAGGAAAATACACGTAAATAAGCTATGACTCTTTTATTGTATATATATAAAAGAGGATATACAGTTCTGGGCTATTTTTATACTTTCTAACATCTTTTGTACATATAATAAAAGAGTCATAGCTTTATTTACATGTATTTTCCTGTTGCTCATAAAAATTGTATATAATAGCATTAACGATTTTAAGTAACAAAGTTAACAACAAAATTGTTAATTATTTATAATTAAAAAATATACGTATCTGCAAAAGACATTTTACAAACAACGTGATAAAAATTACCAAGGCAGATTGGTAAATTGTGAAAAATTATTGAAATTTTCTAGATATATTTTAGTAAAATTAATCAAACATATTTTATATTTTAATGTATATAGATATTAATACTTTTTTATTATGGTAGATATTAATCAGATAGCTCGCATAAAATTCTTGGTGGATACATGTCCCACAACTACCATGATTTCAGGGTAAATTCTCTCCGTGTATTATTTGGAAAACGTTACGAGAGGATAACAATAACAACAGAAAGCAGCAATAAATCTTTGAACTTTAGGCATCTTTAAGTATCCTCTTTCAAGAATAGGACCGTAATAAATCTAGCTTGAATCTTTTCATTGACAAAAGCTGAAAAGTGTCCTACAGAGCGGGAAGTTCACAAAACGTTGACGCCGCTCGGACGATCGGCTGGAGTAGGGGGCACCTTGTACTGCATATAAGATGCTGTATCCGCGTTGTACTAGACCGGTACCGGCTGTAGGCGAGCAAAGACAGCGAGGTAGTACGGATTAGTACGTTCGCGCAGTTAGTGCCTGGCGTGTAGAGGCTGAAGACGTCCGTATAAATCTCTTATCTTCCCTTCGCTTTCGAAGCCGCGCCATAATCTACGAGTCAGAGCCGCGACGAGTCAAAGCTCGCATTTTAACGTTCACGTGTTTTCGGTGCTTAAGGCTCCCCGCGGTGCGATCGCACGTCCCTCCACGGTGCTCGCGGGAAAGCAGAGAAAAACTTTTGCCGATTGAATAGAATCGCCCAAGTGTCGAGATACCGCGGTGGCTGAAAAATGGAGATTTGCAACCGAGAGAACCGACTGTACGACGTGCCGTGTGGAAAAGCGTCGCGCCTCGTTGAGAACGGGGAGAAACTCCGGTGGGAGAAAGTTTCCACCCTGCAGGAACTTATAAATGCGCTGCACGAAGCCTTCGAGACGGATCATGTGAATATCGATCACGTTCAGGACCTGATGATGAGCTACAAGAGCAATCCCATGGAGTGGAAGAAATTCGCCAAGTTCGACAGATACAGGTATCTGACATTTAATAATTTACATGCGAAACCTACGCAAACCTTAGCATTTGACAAAACACATTTCTTGCATATATTTTTTAATATATAAATTGATTCATGTCGTTTAAACGTAAAATGCAACAGATGTTATACTTATCACTATTATAAAAAATACCAAAAAGATTGTATGTCGTCTTAATTTTGTGTACGGTTGTTTCAAATAGGCATAAATTATTAATGTACATGAAAAAAATACTTGAAAAAATCTGTATAATAGTAATGGTAATATAATAGTACGGTAAATCACGAAATCTCGGTGATTAATCGCGGGGACGGAAGGAATTAAAAATTTAATAATGCCCATTACATTATTTACATGTCCAAGAATAAAATTATGTATATTAGCACTTTCAAGGTCGCAATTGGTAAGCTTGATCCGCGATTTTTACAGAATATATCTGATGTAATTGCACAACTTGTTAATCCGCAATGAGAATTGTGGCGTGAATACGGAAATGTTTTCATTAGCTATCAGCTAATTACGCATCGATAATTATGGTACTATTGCAAACATAATCAGCGCATAACGGTAACGGTCAATTAGGGACATTCCGGAGAAATGCGTCAATGGACGATGCGCGCTTGATAACTAAATGATGGAAACAAATATTTTCGCCGATCAACACATTTGGGGTGTGTAAATAGAGCGAATACAACGCAATGCGGAATTGTGAAATGAAATTAACATGACGGAGTTCAGAATGGGTTATCGACTGCCTGTTCTCCGTTCGTTCTCTCTACCGGCAGAGAACAGAACAAAAAATGCTCAAACGTCGTGTTAGCGCATAATACCTACTGTTTCAGAAATTTTAATAAAATTTCTGACAAAATGCGTGAGAAATCAATATATATGCAATGAATGTTAAAAACGTGCTGTGTAGAATATTTAATTATTAAAGTAGAATACACTAGTAGAGAAAGAACAAAAGAGAATGTTTTTCATGAAAAATAACTTTTTACTCTTGGTTCCCTTTAAATAAAAATATTATGTTACGCAATTGTTTCCTTATCGAAAACTCAGTAAAAAAACAGGAAAACTTTGTCAGTTACAAATTGAGGAGTGGTATATAATACAGTTCGTAAAAACCGAGGTAAAAACAATGTATGGAAAACATATTATGAAAACGGTAAGTTCTGGCAAGTCAATTAAATAATGACTCAGTTAACTGATATTCATCATATTTTTAGCGTAATTCGATATCCTTCCACATAAATATAACGCAATCTGTACATGTTACTAATTAAATTATACAGAACATCTCACAACCATTGCGCAATATTTTAATAATGTATTTCAGAGATAATCAAAGTGATCAAAATTAAAATCTCCTGATCGAGGACGTGCGATATCCTACAATTAGTGCAAAAAACTATGAACGATGAAAGATTTAAATCACTAATATATCAGTTATGTCAGGTATTACCAATTAAACGCGTTGCGGTAGTCGATTCGAAATCGATCCGTTCCATAAAGCGACGGTGAATAATTGAAAAATTCAAAAATGTCAATTAATAACTCATCTCTGAGTTGCTCCGCCATCGCCGGATGACTCCTAGGTCTTTTCTTCCTGATCTTGGATTCTTTAGTCATACTCGTACAAAATATAATACTCGCGTAAATATGAAGATTAATGACGATCGCATGCACTCGTAATAATCAAAACACAATGCTCGCGGTGATATTTTGCACGTCATTTTTAACTTCAATCGCACACGACATGTGTTTTATTGCCTTTCTCGAAGGAAGAACAACAATCGGAGAAAGCACGCGTTGTGATCCTCTCACGCGTAATATTTCGTAAAGAAACTTGAATGAAATTACCGGTGTATGGACGCCAAATTTATGACGAAGTCTCATCATGCGAATGATACAAAGTGACTATGTTTACAAAGGTACACCGTACCGTACGCCGCAAAGAAAACAAACGCCGAACGTGGCATGCCACCAATGTTTAAGGTAGATACTGCGTTGTCGTGAGTCAAAATAGAGCACTCGAAAAAAAAATTTTTATTAATGTATTAAAAAATGTATATTTGGTATCACCTTGTTCCGTGCAACTTCTAGTCTCCAGAAATGTATAATAACACCACATAATTAATCCCAGATACAGGTAATTAATTAAAAACGAAGTGTCTTACACAGGGGTAACCAACTTCACATTTGTCAAAACGACTGTAACAAAAATCTAAAAAATTGGGTGCAATATAGTCGTAAAGTTTCTCAACTATCATAATAATGATAAAAAATGACTTTCTGGAAGTTTTGGGTCATTAATTTCTGATTATTTTTACATTGGCGCCGACAGTGAGGTTAGGTGCGGTCCGCGCTGTTGCCAGCTGACTGACTGCGTTCGGAAACGTCACCCGAGCGCACACGAGCCTACTCCCCTCTTCTTCTATCTCAACAAGTTAGAAGGAGAAAGGAGCACACCCGAGTGACGCTTCCGATGACGCAACCTAGCCAGAGCTTCTCTGTTAGCTACATTTTGTTTGCTTTAATATTGAATATCTTTTTATTGCAATGGTAAACTAACGTTTTTTTTCTTTTAAATCATTCGTAATAGTTTAATTGATAAGATTGTTTCCAAATTTCAATCTTTTTTTAAAATACTCGTAAAAACTCGTTAATTACGATTTTGCACGTCGGTCACCATATAACCTAATGTAAAACTGACCAACTTTGAATGCTTATATTTCCGTAATTACGTGGTAAAAAATCGTGAATTAATTCCTGATCACGTATAATGCCCTATAGAATAACATAGTTTAATGCCAATCAAAAATCTTTGTTTTCGCTAATGCAGTAGCTACCTTCGCGCTAAATAACGTACATCATATCGAATATTCTAACTTTTTGTATATATAGTTAATTACTAATAAACAGCTTCCATTACGGCGTTATTTAAATCTCTCGATCCGGCGACTCGTATCCTATTTCGAAGCGAAGATAAATAAATTAATATTTAATTCAGTGAATTGAAATTGAATATCTCGCGACGCGAGATATATATTCGCGTCCAAATATTGCCGAGAAAATAATAACTATCTCCCGTAAATATCATATCACATAATTCCCTATCATTTCAATTCGATTCTTTTCAAATAAATAAGTTGATGACATCTAAGAATTGTGAGAATTAATCAATTGCGCGTGTCGAGGATCGCTAGCTGTCCATAGAAAATGATCGCGTATTCTCTCATAATACTTATTGCGATGGTCTGGAAAGATAATAACGTGACACACCCAGAAACGCCCTCGCGCCGCTACCTTTCTGCTCGAGACTCATCGCGCGAATAATACTGATTTTGCAAAACGTTACTGTATGCTGAATATTTAACCCTTGTCAGTCACACTGGATAAAATACACCCCAGCGTTTTTTTGTACTTCGAAAACGACCCATTAAACCAATAAAAATGGGCCTTGTGCCGCTATCTACAGGTAGTTGGGACCTTCATAGTATCGATCCCCGTCGGTAGGTATATTTTTCGGCCCGAGGCAGGCCCGTTAGTTCTCTCTCGGCAGCCGTTCAAAGTGGGCGTCTCGGAAGTTGTGGGGTGTATTTCACCCAGTGTGACTCATACGTAATAATTTGAGTTTTTGGAGTATTTTTTTTTTCGTTTCTCGTTGTTCCAAAGTGAAGAGGCAAGTACATAGTTGTGTTTTTCGTTGCTTAGAATTTTTAAAAAAATTTTACTGTGTAATTATTCATGAAAAGTAGATGGCTTATAACTTGCTGCTCCCGTACAATTCGCGAGGAATTGCTTGAAGAGTCCGAAGAACAACCAATTCTTGGCGGCGATGACACTGATGGAGCCGAAGACCACGTGTCCGAGCAATCGGATGAATCTTCGAGTGATGGCGAAGAAAGCAGTGATGAACTGGACTCCGAACTAGAAAGTAGCGCGCTGAGCGAGAGGCTGCTGCAGTCTCGAGCACGTGGCCGACTATCAACGATTTTGAAAGGCGTCAACGGTCATAAGTGGAGAACAGAGACCTCTTCCCGACAGTCAGGTAACAGTTACAAGTTTCTCTCCCGCGCTTTTTGTAGCAGCTCGTCAAATTTACGACTTGCCTACAACCGGTGTACGTAAACGGTTGCCCGGTCTATTTGAATCGGATATTTACAAACATTGCTTTTAGGCCGGCTATCGGAGACTGCTCAGAATATTATTCCTGGCCCGGTAAACACAGAGGCGTCGACGATTGAAGAGTTCTGGAGTCTCCTGATTAATGATGAAATCATCAATCTAATAGTTCAGCACACAAATGCAAAGATCGAGGATGTGTGTGCAAAAATGATGGCAGAGGATCAGGACACGCAGACGTACCATCACCTAACCGATGCAAACGAGATAAAGGCCTACATCGGATTGCCTGTACTACAGCGGGATGTGGAAGCAGTCTTCGGTGCATTACGAGCGGCTGTGGGATAGAAGTAACGGTACCACGACCTACAGATGCACGATGCCAAAGGCAAGGTTCATGTTTTTGTCGTCAAGCTTGCGCTTTGACGACAAAAACAACGAGAAGTGCGACCGATAAATTTGGCCCGATTCGTGCTGTCTGGGATATTTTCATTCGCAATTGCCAGCGCTATTATAAGCCGCACAATAATTGCACTGTTGACGAGCAGCTTCTTGGCTTTCCTGGCAGATGCTCGTTTAGGATGTACATCAAGTCGAAGCCGGATAAATATGGCTTGAAAATCGTCAGCTTGAATGGACGCCTGCACATCGTAACATGGTACAATATTTCTTTATATTATTGTACGTTTTTATTATTAATTTTTTATAATCATGTTTTTTGCTATTTTTCTAGTACAATGCCATCCCTTATCTCGGCAAAATGAGTACTCCGCCCAATGAGTCTGTGTCGGAATATTTCCTGCGGGAGGTGACAGCGCCTATTCACGGGACTAATCGCAATGTAACTTGCGATAATTGGTTTACCTCTGTACCAATTGCCAGGCGATTGCTGAGGCGCCGTACAGGTTGTGCATCACGGGGACAATTCGAAAGAACAAGCGCGAAATCCCGCAAGCAATGAAGATTGCAAGAGCGTGAACCGCCTGCGTCTAAATATTGCTACGATTGACAACCTTACTATCGTGTCGTACACGCCGAAAAAGAACAAGGTGATGCTGTTGCTGACGTCCTACCTGCACGGAAACAACAAAGAGACAGACGGAAAGCCAGATATTGTTCATTTTTACAACAAGAACAAAGGCGGGACTGATTGTTTCAACATGCTCTGTCACTCTTTCACAGTCAGCCGCAGAACAAATCGATTGGCCTATGCGAATATTTTTCGGCATACTAGACCAAGCCGCAGTCAATGCACGAATTTTGCTTAAATGCAAAAATAGCGTGCGAGGAGACACGAGTAAAGTGACGGCAGAGTCGTGCCTTAATCAAATATATTTACATTTGGTCAAGGCACACCTGCAAGAACGATACACGATACCAACAATTCGCAAGGATATCAATGCGGTATTTCGAATATCCTGCACCTCCAGGACAGGCCTGCATTTGGAGAGAACCGCCCAAAATTGGATAGGCAAAAAAGATGTCAAATTTGCCCGAGGGCAACTGATAAAAAGACGGGCTCCATGTGTCCCACTTGCCTTCGACCGATGTGCGACAAGCATCGCGCATATTTATGCGTTGAATGTGCCAATGGCATCGAATAAAAATTGTAACCCTTTTCATTTACTTAAAGTATGTAATTTGCAACGTAAATATATTTTTTTCATATTTTTTAAACCATTTTTCATAAATATATTGCTATTTTTCCATAAAAATGTCTTTTCATTTTTTTTTACAAAAAATCGCACCTTTATACCTCAAAATAAATATCTATACTTTTTGAAACGGCCGCATAAACTGCAATAATCAGTGAAAAGTGCATCATCTGAAAATGAAAAAACCGTTTAAAAATTTAAAATATCTTAAAAATTGAAAAAGTTACATTAATTTTTGTGAAAAGTCACTTTTCCGACTTTTTCTTCAACAATTTTTTTACATATGTTAAATTAATTTTTTGCAAATCAAACCTATACAGTCTTTTTAAGGAAGACTTAAACTACAACAAGATACTTTTTTTTTAAGGTCACTTACAATTTTTTATACACGTGCAAACACGCTGGCGTTCGGCTCGCCTTCGGCTCGGCGGCAAAATTCACACTCGTCTGAAAAACGCTACTTTCGCCCCTTGGTGCACAATATACTATTATTCCCCGATTTACTGTAATCATACAATTTAGTTTCTCTCGAAATATATAAATAATTTATAAAAAAGATAATAAATTAATTTTATTTTTTTATCAAAACAGAGGTGCGTTTATTCTTCAATTTAGATTTTGTATTCTCTTTTTAAGTCAAGAAATTAATCAATTATTTAAACCTTCATAGAAAAGAAAATTAAGTAATTTGCGAGTAAGTAAATTAATTATTAGTAATCAATTTGTTAATATCAATTAATTACAATATATGTATCTGTAAGACATCTCAAAAGACAAAAATCAATATGCATATCAATAAGTGCAATTAATTTTGAAATGCGTAAATTTTATACTATTAATTAATTTTCATTACTT